>PVLA01003214.1:0-64853 GCA_004027455.1 Hydrochoerus hydrochaeris | reverse complement strand
AAGAAGGGTCAATACTTTTTCATGAGACTGTATTGTTTACAATAGCAAGTTATTATAAAATGAAGCTATTCTTATCAAGCTGGGGATTTAGCTCAGTGGCGTAGGGGATTTAGCTCAGTGGTGTAAACCCTGCCTGGCAAGCACAAGGCCATGAGTTCCATCCCTGGTACAAAAAAAAAAAATTAAAATGAAACGCTATTCTTAGTGGTTTGGCTTCTTGTGCACACACTCACTTGCCCTTCCTCTTCTCACCATGGCTGAGAGAACATGAGGCTGTCACCAGAAGCTATTCTTTTTGGACTTTCCAGTATCCAAAACAAGGAGCAAACTCTGCCCAGTAGGTATTCAGTTATGGTAACAGGAAATGCACTATGCCAATGCTTCTTCAGGAATATACCTAACCAATGGCACAGAACAATCCTCTCCATGTCTGGTACTGTTGTTAACTACAGTCATGCATGGCATAAAAACAATTAGGAGTTGGACTGCATATACAATAGTGATCTCATAATGAACCTGAAAATTTCCTTACAGTGAAGTTGAAAAGTCCTATTGCCTACGTGATATTGTAGCTGCTGTGATACCATTGTGCAATGTGTCCTTCACTTTAGTGATGACACTGGTGTAGGAAAACTCCTATACTGATGAGGGTCTCCTGGTAGATAGTATCACAGTGGTTGGAGCATGTCCAGAAGAAGGATGGGCAGGAGGTTTCAGGATCACTGTTAACAACCTATTCTTACAGAAACTAATCCAGTCCCATAAGACCTCATATTCTCTGGTGAAGTAATACTAATCTACTCATAAGATTGGAGCCACCATGGCTTAAACTTTTTACGAACGCTGACATGGTAGTATATGGTTTCTTTCTCATTAGTCTGATAAGAAGTCATGGAGCTACAATCGCTGAAGTCACCACATAAAACTTGAGGATATGGGTTGCCAATTGAGAATAGCTACTCACATTGACCTCTAAGTTCAGTTATCTGATGCCACTTCTGCCTATGATCTTATTTTTATAGGCCAAAATATTCCCTTTTTATTACTCAAATCATATTGATTTTTTCTCTACTTGCAGTTAGAAATATCCTGATACTAAAATATATAGGTAACCATTGAAGAACTAAATGAACAAAAATTGGCAAAGAAGAGGAATGTAGGTGATATGCACAAGAATCTGTTCTTCATCTTGCTTGGCATCAGCAACCTAATGTTTAAGACAGAAAATCAAGAAATATTAATACTGTCATATTTTATGAACTTAATAAAGATGATCATGAGATGGAGCTGAAACAGGAAATAAAGATGGTTGGTGACCTGTAATTACTGAGATAGAATGATAACCACAGGGTGAGGTACTCATTTTTTCAGCTTATATAGATACGTGCTATCTAATGGGCAGCCACTCACCATAGCTGGCATTCAATTTTAATTAATTAAAATTCAATAAATTAATTACAATTTAAAATGTAGTCTCTTGTTTAAAATAGTATCTATAGTGCTCAACAGGTCATATAGCAACATGTGGCCGCCATATTAGACCACGTAGGTACAGGCTATTTTCACCACTGCTGAAAATTCATCCTGAAAACATGATGGTAGGGTGGCAAGAGTCACTGTAAAGTGAATGAATCAAACAACAAGAGTTTAAACACATCATTCAAATTTACATGATAGGAATGAAAGGGCAGAAACCTTGAGACGAAGTGATGCAAGAAGGATCTTCCTGGCAGTGTCATGGAGATGGCAGTGGGAGGCTGGCGTAGGGTTGGACTGCAGGCAAGGGTCAGCTCTGACACTGACAAGTCACAGGTCCTTGAGCAAGACATTGGTTGTCTATACTGCAAATCACATATCTGTAAAATGGCAAGAGTGATACACATCTACCTTCCAAGGCAATTGTGAGGATCTAATCATGAAATAAGAAGAATAGTATCACACATTTAGTGCTTTCACCATGACTAGCAAATATGAGTACTCAGAAATGCTTATTTTTTTATTGTTAATCCTTCTGTAAGTCAGATTTGATTTTACTATATGTACCTAGTTTAAATAAACTAAGTCTATGGGGTTTAAACACCAACATTTATATACAGTATGTAATATTTACTATTGAATATTTCACCTGTGATATAAATGTGTATACACACAAACTTCAGCCCAGTTTAGGGAATTATAAATACTTTTACTTTCTTCTTTGTAGATTCCTATAGCTTCTAAAGTTCTGCACTGATTATATATTGTTATTAACACTACAAAAGAAAGTTTTTATTCCTGAAGACACCAGCATACTTGGAGATGAATAATGTGCTACATCTGAATCTCTTACTTTTGCTGATTTCAACCACAGGGGCTCACTATGTAATCCATGTTATTAGCCAGTCGGGGCTTTGTGACTTCTTTCCTGGAGTTTTACAAAATCCTCCTGGCTAGTGTTTGCCCCTAGTCCAACCCTACCGCAGTGCTGCCTCCACAGGGCTGCCAGAGGAACCCTTTTACATCACATTTGTATCACTTCCTTCTTAGAACCTGTCAATGTTTTCCTGTCCTTTACAAGTATTCAGCTCATGGCATGACAAAAGCCTTCCCGCATTCTAACTCTGTCTGCCTTTCCGGACAAAAGCCTTCCCGCATTCTAACTCTGTCTGCCTTTCCGGTCTCCTAACCTCTCCCTACCACCACAAAGTATCCAAGTCTTTACTCATAAGTCACAAGGGAGAACATTTTTCTACCCCTTCTCCAGTGGGAAGTCTCATTTATTCTGAAAGAGTCCCCAGCATTGCCTCAGTCTCCCAAAGCAGAGCTCATACTCTCTGTTCCAACTAGCCCCTCTGTTTAAAAGCCTGTTCTACCAAATAGCAACAAACGTGTTTACACTCCTGACTCGCCCTTAGTTACATGCTCCTTGAGGGTGTGGCATCTTCGCCTTCCTGTGTCTAGCCGAGAAAGTGACCCCAAATAGTGCACAGCTGGATTCAGGAAGAAACTATTTAAAAATAACTTTTACAGTCTTACTAAAATAATAAATGTTCACTGCAGAAAAATTAGAATGTTGAGATGAGTTAGTTTAAAAAAACAGACAATACAAAGCACATATAACCCTATCTCTCAGTAACATTTAATACCTTGATATATGTCCACAAGTCTGGACTAGCTGTCCTCAAACTTTCTTGGTTCATGGCACTCTTAATGTTTCATTATTTTTTCCTGTCACTTTAGAACAAAATCAATTTTGTTTACTATATAGTTTACTCCTAACAGTTTAATTGCAGTAGTTCCTAGTGTCCAAAGGTATTACTGTGTTTCTCTAGAAATTTTAGAATATACAGAAGAAAGAGAAGGGCAGTAAGTTCACAGCAGTGCCCATGGTTGCCTTCACGTACACAATGGAACCACTGGTCTGGACATACTGAAAAGATCTTTTTAAATAACAATATGTTGTTATACTGTGCAGAATATCTTGTTAACGTGTTATTTTCATTCAGTAATAAGCAGTAAAGAACTTTTCTTTTTGGCAGCTTTCTATCTAACAATAGCTAAGATTTCATGAGTACTTAATATGTTCTTTTAGAGGAAGGTATAATACTATATCATTATTACTATGTTTCCATGAAGACAATGAGGCACTGAGAATTTTAAGAAACATTGCCACTGTCCCTGAGTTAATAAGTGATGCAATCAGACTGTGAATCCAAGAACTCAGAGCTTAGAATTCCCACTCTTAACAACCTCATTCTCATGCCTTTAACGTTCACAATATTATTTCTATAGGAGGTCAGGACACTGATATTATATTATAAAGATATTTTATAACCAGATCACAAATACTAGAATTTTATATTCCTTCCAAGTTTTCACTATTCTCAGTGATATTGAAATAAACATCTTTATAGCTCCATACTTTCAAGTCTGTTTCACTGGCAAAAAAATTTCTAGAAGTAGAATTGATTTGTAAAAGAATAAAATATACAAACTCCAAAGTCTTGGGTATATATTATCCAGTTGCTTTTCCAGACATGTTGGATAGATTTATATTTCACCCTTATTGGTTTTCTTATCTTCACAATGACTATTTTCATAATTTAAGAATCATAACTACCAATAGATCAAAGAAAAACACTGTGGCTTAGTATCACTGCTTGATCTTTAGTAGAGTTGAGAATTTTTATCTTAATAACCAGAATTCCTCTTATGTTTTACAAAAGAGAGAGGCAAAGCTTCTTCTAATTGATGGCTGATGCAGGATTAGGAATAAAACCTTGCTAGACCTGTCTAGATCCCATTTGTATTTGAGTCAAACTATTCTATAACCAGTGTTCCTTGCTGTTTTGACAGTGGGAGGTGATATCCATTATAACACAGTCCACATCAGCCAAGATACCATTGCTTCTGTCTCCTAGTCTTCCTAACCCAGAAAAGATTTTTCACTTGATAAACAGTTTCACAACAAATAATGGACTCAGGGAATCACAGAGAAGGTAATGGATAGGATTCCTAGAACTTTTAGCACAATTTTGCTGTGACCGTAGGAGAAACAGGTAACATCTTTTGTTTCAACTGGTAGACTAAAATGACTGATTCATCACAAATTTTTTACAGAAATAGTCCAAAGATATAAGAGAATGAAAATCTACTCCGTAAGTTAACTATCCATCATATATTGAGCCAAACAGACCCATTATAGTGGTGCAATTTACTACTTCTTTAAAATTCAGAGCAAAATTGACTTATCATTAAGTGGTTGATGTCTTTAATAAACTAAATTTTATTTTTTATTTCATTCTTCAATAGAATTACTACTCCAGGGAAATGTGTAATAGTTTAATATGCATCATAAAGTGCCCGAGCATACCACTGTGTACTCCACTTTGAGAAACAAGAAATTCTTTTCAAGATTCATTCAGCTCTGCTAAGCATAAGGTTCTAGTGACATGATCTGTTCGTTAGTTAATATAAATGTGAGATCATGATTCAGGGAGTGGTTAATTTTCCCACAGGATCAACATGCTTCCTTCCCAACAATTTCCTTGATTCTTGATATGAAGGTGCCTTCCAGGCTGCCTTGCTTGGATCTGGCCATCACTGAGAAGCCTGACAGTTTAGATTCCTCTGCTATAATCACTAAAGTGATACTATTTGCATGTTCACCCTGAAGGTAACACCTAAAAGTGTTTAAAAGCATCCTTCTTTCTCTTCTGAATTATTCCAAAGTCGATGTTATTCAGTAATGTGATTCAAAATAGAGGAAAACTGTTATTGGCATAGAAAGATCTTGAGCTAAACTGCTAGATTAACCTTGGGCCAACTGCAACTTCCCCGAAACTCAGCTTCCACCCTGGCAAACAAGAATAACAATGGCCGTTATCCTACCCTACCTGACAGGTGTGCAGTGAGGCTCCTATAAACAACCCTTGGGGATAAGGGTAGGTATTATTTAATATCCATCCTTAATACCAAAAGAAGAAACAGATCACTTATCCCGTCACCTATGACAATCCTCAGTTTGGAATGTGGGCTGTTGGAAATTGTGTTCCAGCTCTGAGACGGCCGAACACTCGGCTGCATGCAGCCATGGAGCTGCCTGTACAAGTTCATCAGACCCAGGTGAAGTCCTTTTGGAAACAATGGTGGCCATTGTTGAGCTGGGTGGGGAAAGAAAGGGAATGTCAGTAACAACCAGTGAACCTTAGCCAAGTCCCTACATAGTGAGGAAATTTCTTTCTCCTGCGATTTGATTTTCTGATTATGAAGCAGCAACTAAGCTAGATTTTTAAATTCCTGAGGCATTTAAGCCTCAAAGCTCCCAGAGGCAGGTGGTAATACTGCCTCAGTGGGCCGCAGCAGAGGCTGGAGCCTCTGCCCTAGTCTCTCTCCCCTACTCTTTTTTGTTGCTGTTGTTACCATCTGCCCTAACCCTCACCCTCCACTGAACAAGTTGTACCGGGGTACAGTGAGAGCCAAGCTTTATCTCACTGCCAAGCAATGAGGACCCTTGAGGCTAAATTAGACAAGCTATTAACTAGCAGCTCAAACTGGGCAACTCGAGCAAGGGAACAAGCACAGGCAGAGACCATAAGCCAAACAAGGGTAAAAACTGGAATAAGATGGAAAAGGTGGCCACCAAAGCAGAAAGAAAGGAGATTCAAGATCCAAATCCGAGAAGTGGGAAATAGCGGGATTATGGGGGAAAAGGGTGACCAGCCCCATCCATATGCCCCGCATACCTGGGGTGCTCATAGTTCAATGTGCTTCGATTTGCAGACCCTGCTTTCTAGATACTTTCAAACTGTGGCTCACCCAGGTCAAGAGTGGATGAGTTTATGCATCTGTAGGCTAAGCCACAAACAGCTGCCCTGCTTGGGATAAACAACCCAGGACTGTACCATGTTCGCACATCTTGTTCTCCAAATAATGGTCTGTTTCAGTACGACACTCTTGCCTTCATGATGAATATTAGAAAATGAACCTTATAGCTGAGGCGTGCGTGTATTTCCTAAAGGAAAATAATTCTCAGATATTAATTTCATTTATCAAAAACAATATCCAGAAAATGTTTGTTTAAGAACAAATAACATATTTTATATTTACTCTTCCCGGACTGGTTTCTTACTGTCTCAACTCACACACATAGGCCACATTAGCTGGTCATCTGTTACTGGGTTTTCTTGTTCATCTGCTTTTTGGGGGTATTTTTGTTTGTTTGCAATTTTGTTTTTTTCCTTTTCCTAACTTCAATTAGAGAGGCACAAACACTGAAAAAGAAGTGTTTAACAGCACACCTCTGGAACCCATGACTTGACTCTAACCAGACAGGTAAATCTGCCAGGCCCAGTGTAAAGTAATAATACAGAGGTTTTTATTCAAAAGTTATTACGAATTTCAAGCCAGAGGTCCCAGATCATCAAGCCAGGTGCACAGTCCTCATGACCACAGGGTCCTTTTATAATGGTCCATGTGACAGGCCTACAAAGCCAGCCCAGCTGCTACAATATATTGTGACTTGGGAATGTCACCCTCACAAGAAGGTTGAGGCCATCTTAATTTTAAATTAGAGATGATACTAGTATCTATCTCATAGTGTTGTGGAATGACTATGAGACTATTTTTAAAATGCTTTGTAGAGTGTCTGCAGCCTACTAAATACAGTACTTAAATAGTATTAACCATTCTTCTCACCTAATACCTGCTTACATATAATGCTGTTAAGAATCTCCATATCTCAATAAAATGGGGAGTTGGGGCAATAATTAGGTAGTGCAGGACAATCACAACTACCCTTACTTCTTTGCTTATACATGAGTTACCTGGACTAAAACAGTTCCACACAAGTTATCCATATAATTACTTTATCTCCATTTGCTTTGTTAACAGTAGATCTGGTTAGATAAAATTTAATAGGAAGTTGTAAAAACATATAGTAAAGGTCAGATGTTCTACAGAAAATCCATCAGGCTAAGACGAATGCCAAAAGAGCTGGAGAACCGGAGTTGGTGAATGAGGAACCAATGTGAGGGGACTGTATAAAAGGAAAAGGTGCTGATGACAATTTTGCGATACTGTCACGTGTACGGTCAATTCCAGCAAGCCTCAAAAATTAAAGCCAACACAAAATACTGTTTTTTTTTTTTAAGAGAAGCTTTAGATAAAAAAAGAAATTTTGATTAAAAATTTTTATTATAAAACATTCCATTAATACTCAAAATAGAGTGTATTGAAATAAACACGAATAGTGTAACCATTCCAGAGCTTTGTCAACATCTTTATGTATTTACTCTTTCAGACTTTTATTGTAAAATTTAAAACACATAAATAGAAACTCACCAGAATAAGTTCACAGCTTCATAAGGTAAATACCCAGATGGCTACAGCTGGGACAAAAGACAGCTTGGGGACTTACTCCTAAAGGCCACCATAGCCCCATTCTGCTCACAAGTTCTCTTTTCCCTCCCAAACTGAAGTTTATAGAAATTACAAAAAGGAACAGTTATTTTAATCTGAGACAGAGGGAAAAAATTTTGACCATATAATATCAAAATAACACAATTGATAACGAGTATCATATGCAAAAATAAAACCCCCCCCAAAAGTAGACATTTCTCTTGGGTAATAAAAGACTTCCTTTACACTCCCTTGAATGATTGAGAGTATTTCTGTCTGTACCACATGGACACAACATTAATCAAACTATATTCATTTTGGCACTTTGCAACCTATTTTGCTTCCAACAGTGAACACATAATGCCTCTATTTCTGTAGTTCTTTAAAAACCACAAAACTGGGTAATGTTCAAAGTTAGAAAGAGTATTTCTCAAGTTTATTAAGGTCCTGCTTCTAATATCAATAACTATGTTCTTAATGTCAAGGTTATCATATGTCGTATTTTTGCTTTCATTTAAATTAAAGATTTCGCTTTGAAATAAGATTCCAATGTCTGTGAAAAATTGTTTCTTGGTCCATACAGTTTATGGATTCAAGTAAAAGAAAACTCAAAATTGTTTAGGTAAATATGGGAATTTACAAACTCACATAAAGACAGAAATTATTACAGTGCTTTCAGAATTATACTTCTCTCTTAGATCTGCCTCCACATTGGTATGTCAGCTTTCTTATTCCTAGATGGCTTTGAGACTCAGAAGACGGGAGTCATAGCTGCCCCCTACTTTGGGCTTACATTTTTGAGCCTTCCCTACCTGATGGGAAAAGGGCTTACTCTACTCCTGAATAGATACAATCACCAAAACCTTGCAAAAGTATACTTATAATAGATGCATTTTGTTGTATATAATTTTATATCAAAAGGAAAGCCCACTCTAAACACTGAACCCCACTTAATGAACAGAAGCTAAAATATGTATGCATAAGTATAATAATGTCTGCAATCTACTTTGAAGTTCACAAAACCATTTGCATTAATAGCTGGAGAGATGGATAGATATATGATCAAGCAAATGTAGTAAAATGCTGAAAGTAAATGGTAGAGTTTATGTAGCTGGTATTCACCAGCAATTCTTTTAGCTTTGTTGTGTGTTCAAAACTTTTTCATAATAAAATGTTGGGAGTGGGAATTAATCCTGAGGAGATATTCTACTTTAACTAGTTTGGGTCCCGCACCCAATCCTGACCCAGCGTGAGGATGGAGACTGACTGCTCAATTTTGGTCAACTGCTTGATATTAAACCATCCAAAGTAACCAGAAAACATTATCACACACCCCTGTTCAGGACACATGTTAGAGCACAGAATGGAAAATAAAAACTTATACGGAAAAGTCAGGCATAGACCCAGCTACTGTAGCATGTTATCCCAAAGCAAACAGCTACCCAATTTGATTTTCCAACAGTCTTCTGAACAACAGGGTAAATGATATGGTGTAACTGAGTCCTTGTACTATGGCAATACCTCTCTGTGCTATTCACAGATCAAAACTAGCAATAGAATCTGACTTTTCTTAGCTGGTGACTTTTAAATACATGCCACAGTGAACTGAAAAAATTAGCACAAAATGCCAAAGTGTAAGTGATTAGATAAAGAGTGAATATTTATGTCATTTAGCATTTGACTCCTATAAAACCCAGATTCTTCATGTAAAAAAAATTAAGCAATAACTCTTATGTTTAGGTATATAGATATTGACTAAAGGTAGGCTAAGATAGCCTAGCCTCTGTGAAAACAGGGGGTTAGCCTTTTCCTCCCAACCATGGAAGAATTTAAGTAATTGTTAGTGTAGAATTATCTATTAGGGTATATATTCTTGTGTTACATTACTAAAAGTCTCAAATTTCTTTCTCTTTGGTTCATTCTCTCTCTCTCTCTCTCTCTCTCTCTCTCTCTCTCTCTGTCTCTGTCTCTGTCTCTCTCTCTCTCATTGTCCAACTTTCTGGGGACTGGATTTTATCATGAATTTTAATAGTCAGCATTAGGAAGTAATACACCCTCATATAGAAATTCAAAACACATTTGTGTAGCTTTTAATTGACAGGAACATGAAGCCATGTGTCCTCAAGTTGGCTGAGAGTTGAGATACATAAGCCAAGGCCATCTCAACCTTCTGTCTTTTGTTGTTTGATTTAGGAACATCCCCAGCATGCCTTGATTCTTTCCTTCACTACCACTTCCCACACATCAAATCCAGCAATTGGAATTGCTCATGTCAGTTCCGGGCCAGAGCAGAGAAAGAGCAATTTTCAATCCAGACTGATGCCTAAGCTCAGAGCTATGCAAAATGACAGCAACTAGAAAATCAGCAATCCAAGTCTTTTTGAATGGATCTTATTACCCTCAAATTTTATAATCATACATTTCTAAAAGATTTGCAGCAGTAGTTCTCAAATTTGATTAGTCTTTTTTAAGCCATAGAAGATCTATCTGAAATTCTTGCTATATTTCCTCCTGCCTGGCCTTCAAAGCTTTAAAGATAAATTTAAGTAACAATAACAGTATTGATAGCACTAACATAGACTACACTATACACTGGAAATTATGCTATTCCATTTACACAGAGTAGCTCACTTAATCTCAACAAGTCAATGATGCAGTTTCTATTAATATTTCCATTTTACAGATAAAAAAATTGGGGCATACAAAGTTAAGCAATTTTCCACAAGTCATATGGCTAAGAAGTAGCAAAATTTGGATTCAAATCCAGAGATGATGCTTTTAACTACTGTATTGTGAATTTAAGAAAAGCTGAAAAAGTAAGTATCTGCCCAAGATAACCCAGGAGCTAGAGTTAGACACTTCAGTGTGCCAGTTAGAATTCTGGGTCCTTTTCTAGTATAGCACAAATATAACTGGGAACTTGTGAGAAATTTCTCACAAAGAAGGGACAGAAGACAAACAGGGGCATACTAGATTATACTGGTGTGAATTTTCCCCATATTGACCGAATTTGATTAAAAGTCATAAAGTATGTCTATGTGAGTAGAAATGAACTATCTGAGAGATTTGGCCATATCAGATTAACCCCTAGGTTAATGAAAGTATCCTAGGAAGTAAGGACTTGAGTTCTTGGTCTCCCATACCTAAGATTACAAGAACTAGTAGATGCTGGATCTCATTTGCCCATGACAATTGTTTACACAGATGGAGTCCTTACACTCTGACTCAGGCCAATAAAGGCAGAACAACAAGATTAGCAAAATGAAAGTCAGGCTCCTACTTTGAGTCAGTAGCTCTCAACTAACAAGCTTAGGTATCTGATTCTTTTTTAATAATGAAAAAATTCAGAAGCATACAAAAATAGAGAAAATAATGTAACAAACTCCATGTATTTAGCACCTGACTTAAACAATTATAACTGCTTTGCCATTCTTTCTTTAAAACAGAAATTGTGAGGAGCTGGACATGGTGGCACATGCCTGTACTTGAGACGCTGAGGCAGGAGGATTGCTGTGAGTTCAAGCCCAGCCTGGTCCATGTAGTGAATTCAAGACTAGCCTGGACTACTCAGTGAGACCTTTTTTCAAAAAACAAAAAGCAAAAAAGAAAAGAGAAGAAAGAAGAGAAAGGAAGGGGAGGGGAGAGCAGGGGAGGAGAGGAGAGGAGAGGAGAGGAGAGGAGAGGAGAAGAGAGGAGAGGAGAGGAGAAAATTAGTTGTGGGAGTCTGGCCCAGAAAAATATCACTTAATAGGTAGATTCCCAGAGTCTATGCTTTTCAAAGTGTTTGAGGTGGTTCCAATGAGCTGCAATGTGAGCTTCCTTACCTGTGCTCCTACCAGTAGCACTACATTTGTCCAAAAGAGGTAAGGAAGCTTCCTCATGGTGATGGCTTGGCAATTCTATGACTTAAAAGAAGGGATTCAAATATCCAGAGCTTTACCCCTAGGGAAGAAATACATTCCAGATTCTCAAATTGAGAGGCTCTAGTGACAGGACAGAGGTGAGGGCAGGTTAAGGAAAGGTTAAGGTGGCTGAGGAATCCAGAGATAAACAAAATAGGAGGACGTTACCAGCCTTCCTAAGAATCAGGGCCAAGAGGAAGAGATAGAGTTATGACACTAGAGGCCAATGGGATGGGAAACCAATGATGAGAGGTTTCTTGGCAAGAGCTTAGTTTCAATTAACTGGGTACAGCTATTTCTAGTGGAACAAAACACAAGTAGACAGCTTGGAAAGTGTTTGCTAGTCTCACACTCCCTCCATCCCTCCTTCTCTCCCCACCCTCCAGTCTCCCACAATGTGTCTTGCTGGCCAAACTCAACTAGGAGCCAGTCAACAAGGCAAGAGATGTATTGGTGGAGAACGAGAGACCACCTAGGGCACAGAACTAGGCAGAGAATGCATCTTGGGAGCAGAATAATCAGCTAAAACGAGTCAGCCTTCCAAACTGGGAAATGAGAGGCAACGGTCAACACTTCCTGAAGCCGATCTGATGCTTTTCAGACCTTGAAGAAGCCAAGTCAGAAGAGCAGTGGGGTTGCCTCATATATTAGCTGAGACCTTTGTCATAGTTGGCACTGAGTAGGGTGGCGGGGGGAACAGATGCATGCACCCCTTCCCTCAAAGTCAAGCTGTTCTCCACAGTGGGCAAAGGTTCAAGGACTGTAATCACAGCCTATTTAAGTCGTCACAGTGGAGAAGCTTAGCTTTTATTTTTTTTAAGTTAACATTATTTACTGGTCACAGGGACATTAGTTCTCAATGAAATGCAGTTAAAAGCGATTACTGTCTTATTACCATTTATTCTTAATTTACCAACTGAAAGGACAATGTAGGGGTTCTGATCACAGAAGTTTTGTGAAGCCCATTTTCCTCTAGAAACCTTGAACTCTATTATTTTCAAGTTGTTTAAAAGCTAGCATTTCAATTTTCAAAGCTACAATCGCATTTATTTTCTGGTTAAAAAGAAGGAGAAGAAAAACAACTCCCTAGGTTGAAGTTAATGTTTTTAACTCCTTCTCCCCAAGGGACACATACATATGCAAACTTGTACCTCTAGACTCTGGAATCATGTCCAACAATGTAACTCCACCAGCTTAGGCAACTGTAACCTGAGAATCCAAATGAGACAGGAAATCAGGTTATATTTTGAGCAATCTCCTTTGAAAGGATCACTGACCAATGCAATATATCCAAAGAGAAAGATGACCAGAATGGCAGTGGACCTGATGGGTTCTGATTGTTTTCTTCAAATCAGAGGAATAGAGGTATGGAATGGCTAATCATATGGTTCAAAGGACAAAACTAGAGCCAGTTATTATAGAAAAACCACTTTTACTCCAGGAAGAAAAAGTTGATAACTGTCTAATTCATCTACTGCCAGTGCCTAGCTGAATGCTTGACATAAACAAGGTTCTCAACAAATGAATGACAATCCCTGGTATTGATCATGGGTGCAGCTTGTCACTGTCAAGCTAAACAACTACCTGTCACTGTTTCACTGTCCAAGGATCCAGAATTGAAAGCCCTCTTGAGCCCTGGTAGGGAACACTATAGAGGGCATCTGTATTACAGACAGAAAATTGAATCTGTTCTTTTTTGAGGATGGACCAAGCTAATGCTGTTCACTTAGCCTGGGGTATGTGTAAGGACAGAGAGTAAGGAAGTTAACAAGGCAAGTCCATCCTGGGGACAATAGAAATAGAAGGTAAGTCTCATAAATAACCCTAATATGGAGGAAAAAGGCAGGCTTTTGCATGGGAGCAGGGATGTGGGATATCCCTGAGAAGGCATCTGAATATTTTCACTTGCTACAAAACAGGGAATCAGCAGTTGAGGCCAGCATAGCAGACTTCATGAGGCAGGGCCAAGATGTTTCTGCAAGGTGAAGGCACAAGAAATGGGCCCATAGGAGTATTCAGAAGCTGCTTTAAGGACTCAAACAACTCAATTCCTCCAAACTTGTACAAGTAAGAAGCAAAAAAAAAAAAAAAAAAAGAGAGAGAGAGAGAGAATTCTTTGTTCCAGCACCAGCAGTCATAATGTATGCCTGTGAATGTCTCCCTCCACCCATCCTCCACCAAGTGAACATCTTTAAATATCTTCTTGATTGTGCATATAGGTAATTAAAGAATGCTGTGTGATTGCTCATCTCATCTGTCCTAGAGTTGTGAATCAATGTGTGGAATTTACACACCGGTTCGGGTTTATCTTTGGGTATGCCACTTAGCAGGGAAATTTCCCTTCTCTCTTTCTTCTTGGGGTCCTTGCTCTTTAAATTCTATCCTTATTGGCAGGCTGTTGTCATGGAGAAAAATAACTGTAAGTAGCTCTTTGGAAAGCTTTGAGTTGCTGTTCCTTGCTATTTAAAGATCACTCAGTAAAGCGAAAAGTACACTCTGTTTCCATAAAAGGTTCTGTCACTCCAAAGCAGAAGTGTTAGTGGGGCTTGGTTCCAAGTGCCCATGGCAAAGTCAGACATCCCCCAAGCATCTGGGAATCCCACTTACTAAGGGCATCTACCCAGATTTGGAAGGCAAAGAAAGTCAGAACTCAGGACTTTGCTATCTGGTCACTGATCCATCCTCCCTAGGGGTTATAAATAGAAGCAGATGAGACTAGCCCAGTCATATAGTAAGCATCAACTTTGCCTCCTTCCTAGAGTATTTACTATCACGTGACCTTGGACCAAACTGACATAATCCATTTCCCTACTAATTCCTAATTGAATATTCAGTATCTAAAACTTCCTTCAATTCAATTTACAAGTAATTACTAGACAGATTAAGCACACCTCACTCTTGGCTGAACAGTGCAGAGGATACTGAAGTATATAACTAGGTCCCAAAAGAGGAAAGTTTGAGAGATTACATACCATAGATTAAATAGATGAATTGCCAAGTGGTACAGAATGTGAGTGGTCCCTAATTCTGTCTGATTAAACTTACCATGTAGCTATTTTTAAAACACATGTTCCCAAGCACTTATACCTAACTAACTGACTCAAAAGTCTCAGAGCAGTCTCCACAAATGACTAAGATTCTTTCCTATGGCCATGACTGCATTTTCTGTGATCTCTAACAAGTGTGTCTCCAAACCTCGGTATTCTTTCCTATAAAAATAAAGGAGATGGACCGGATGATTTCTGAAGTCCATTTTTCTCAAATACACTATATTGCATTATTTGAAGTATTAACATGTATGGTTTAGACAAGAATCACTGTAAAACAGTCAAAGAGGGCTTTGTGAACAACATGCAAGCAAAGAAATTCCAATGGATGTGGAATGGCTCCAAGTATAACTTTAGAATTATACACCTTTAGCTTTGAATCTTAGTTTCTTAGTTGTATGACATACTGACCAGATTATTTTAGCCAAATAATTTAACCTGCCTTCCCATTCATTTTTTGTCTATGAAATGGGAGTAACAGTGGTACTCACTTTTTGGAATTGTGAGGATTCAGGAAGGTAAATTAAATAAAGCACAAGATAACTTCTCAGTGATTATTATGAGCATTATTCTCCTTACTGCTGTTGGGAAGAGAATGAGGAATTACAGCTAGAGCAAGAGCTTGGAGAAAATATGCACATAGGTTGTATGGAATATGGCATGCTCTGTGAGGAAGAGAATGGTTCAGTTTGGTCAGCTACAATGGAGTAAGATCATTCAGTTTGTTGTGCAAACTATTTGGATTAAGATTTGTTCACTGTCTCCAGTCAAATAGATCACTTTCTTGATACGCACTATTAACCCCTCAACATTTATTATTCAAGTAAAAGTTTTCTCTCTTCCTCCAGAGAGAGAACCAGATGGCACCTCCATGCACAGTTGATCTGGATTTGCTGAGGTGGGTCATAGGCTGCAGAAGATGACAGCACAAGTCATTAAAAGAAGTAGAGTTGTGGCTGGTATGAGGCGATTTGATCTTGCGCTTGGATCAGAAAAGCTTGTAGCAGAATCTAGTTATCCTTAGGTGCTGAGGAGAACTATGTGGGAGAAAGTATTATAGAGATCTACTCAGAGATATCCCAAGGGTTGGAAACACAGAATGCATGCTTTGCTGTCTATTGCCAAAGTATTTTTAGATAAAACTTACTCTTGATTTTAATTTACTTACATTTAAAAGTAAATTATTTAAATGGTTTATCTTGATTATCAAAGAAACTGTTTTGCCTACTGAAAAAAGGCCCTTTTTCATTTTTAAATAAAATATTTTGTTTCATTAAGTAAACATGTTAGATTTTAAAGGAGTGACTTTAAAGACTGGCTCATTTATCTGTGTTATATTTACTGCACATTATGCATATAGGGGCAGTAAATCACAAGTGAGTAAAATCATGGATTCTTGAGCCCACTTTCAGGGAGTCTGATTCTGTAGCTTTAGAATAAATCCCAGAAATACGACTTTAGCACAGCTCCAGCTGAGTCTGAATGATCAGGCTATAATTTTAGAAAAACTAGTACAGATGATGCAAAGATGAATAAGGCAATATTTCTGCTTTCAGGGATTTACAATTATCTGTATCATACCCATCAGAGAGCTAAATGCATCTTTCCTACTTCCGACTTTCTTATCTCCTCTCTCCTCCCACTTTCTCACCCACTGTCTATACTCTGTGCAAGGCATAGTACAGGCTGGTAGAAAGAGAAAAGACAACGATGTCTTCTAAAAGCATGTGTTTGTGAAGCTCATAATCATCACCATTTGCGTGGCAAAGTCAGCATAAGCCACTCTCTGACGTACATACATTCTGTGTAGCAGACCCATAGAGAGGAGGCTCCTTCTCCAAGTGCAGTGGTTTCATAAGCAAGCCTATGAGATCAATGCCAAGAAATTCACTTGGTGGGGGAGGATGGAAAACTATGTAGATTGCCACTACTGTGTAATGGCACTGGGCCAAGTCCTAAGGGATGTTAAGAATAAAAATGAGATGAAGTTTTTGAGGAATTTAATATTCGACTGTGTTTGCTAGAATATAGTTGGATCCCAATGACAGTATATCAAATTAGTAGTGGCAAAATTATAAAGACACTGAATGAATGACAGAAGAAATGAGAAACAAGAAGATGGTCATTTAAGTTAGTCAGAACTGGTTCACCGGCTCTGTGTTGTCGAGGGCACTGGACTTATTCACAGGATGCTTTTGCAGACTAGACATTTCACCCCAACAACCTCACTCAACACAGCATGGGAGGAGCCACTGCCAAGAGTCCATGATCTACACATGCGTTTCCCCTTTTATCATGGAACATGTATTTTTCTCAAAAAATACCAATGCATTTCCCTCTCTACCTCATTGGCTAGAACTAAGTCACCTGTCTCATCCCTAATTCCAAATAAGAGACTAGGAAATGATAATTGCATAGCCAGCTGACATTTTTTCTAGAAATAAAATTATTATAAAATCCTAAGTAGACATTATTTAGCTGATTGCTTCTGCAATAAACTAAAGGAAAAAGTACATGTGGCAGTCAGGAGAAGTAAGAGAGAAAAACAGACTCTCAGAGAATAAAGTAAGAAACACATTAGAAGTTGAAAGGTGAAAAGGACTTAAATTATTACAGACTAAAGAGGTAAAGAAAAAAAATTAACACAGGAAACCATTAAATGCTCTGTAATGGCTGGAAAACACATAAGGACTTCAATGGCAACAACATTATAGTCTTAAAGATACTTATATTAATATAATTTTCCATGTTAAATGACTTAATTTTTAAGCAAATATGTCATTTGAATTATGTGTGGACATGTGCAATATTTCTCAAGAAGCATTCAAAATAACTAGACAAAATAGAGTTAAGTTAGCCAGGCTGATATGCAGAGGTAGAGGCCAAGCATATTCCTTCTGTCTGACAGGTCTCTTAATGATGCTTTCCAAGTATCTGTAAGAAATCTACTAGGAAGGATGCTGGTGCTAGACGCCACCCATCAGTGACATCCCAAGCTTCCAGGGCACCAGACTATTGAGTTCTGAAGATTTTGTCAGTCTGTACAAGTGGAAAAGAAAGTAGGGCACAATGTGACTTTGAATTCTGGCAGATAGACAGAGAAGAGCAAAAACCTTAGGTAATATAATTATTTAATCTAATGTAGTGTCGTATCTGAATTCCAACTATTTTATATCTCACTCTGATGTTTTTGTTCTCCATCTATTTGGTTAATACTCATGGATTATTTTATTTATGCATTTGTTTACCTGGTTTCTGTAATCTTCTTCTTATGATAAAAATTATATGAAGTCAAGCATTATGCTCTTGTTCATAATTGCATTCCCAATGTCCATCACAGGATCTATGAACAATTCATAATTACAGAATGAATACAGGATTGGATAAATGTTCCTACCTGGTAAGTGGTTTTGGGGACAGAGCTAATTGAGAGCTATGGAACACTAACTGTCTCTGTCAGGCCCAGGGGACATATCACAACAGGAAGGATGTTGGGTGTGGAGAATGTTCAGCAAATAAAATGCTTCAAAACAAACATCACCAGGCAATCAATAAAAGAAACAGTACTCCAATAGTAACATAACCCAGTTTGTAGTTTGGCTTGCTTTAAGGCAGCTGATTCACTATCAGCTGTCACCCTCTAGTGGTAAAGAATGCACTTATCCGGACTACATGTTTCACCTAGTTTCAAAACTAGGAAGCCAGAGACTATTGAAGTGTTTTGCTACCAATTGCTATCTGTCTTACAATCTTTGAACCACACACACACACACGTACTCATGCACACACACATGCACTCATGCACACACACACACACACTCATGCACACACACACATTC
Source organism: Hydrochoerus hydrochaeris (assembly GCA_004027455.1). Classification (NCBI taxonomy): domain Eukaryota; kingdom Metazoa; phylum Chordata; class Mammalia; order Rodentia; family Hydrochaeridae; genus Hydrochoerus; species Hydrochoerus hydrochaeris. The sequence continues at coordinate 46,187 of PVLA01003214.1, read as the reverse complement.
ATGCACACACACACACTCACATAGAAAGAAAAAAAGTTTGTGACTTACCCAAAACTTGACAATATAGCTGTTAATATCCTGGAAAATGTAATTAGAGATGAAAATAGTTTACTTAAAACTAACTTTGAACTTTGCTTCTAGTATTATACTTGCTTATGAGATTTTTCCTAAAAACAATTAAAACAGCTATTTATTCTCAAACCTTTTTAGAGAAGAATACTGATTTCCTATTTAAATGTAATATTCACTTTATAATATGCAGAGAACTCTCAGAAAACCATAATAATGTAGATCAACTTTTTAGGCTAAATTTTAGCAAAGTACATGTTTTTTTTTTTAAAGAGAAGTTAAATTCAGCCAAACTGCCTCTTGCAATCATTAATCAAATAGCCAGTTGCCGACCACAGTTCTCTGCCTCTACTTAGTCCTACAAATGCTCAAAGCTCGAAACACTTACAGATATATATATAGAGAGAGAGAGAGTAAGAGAGAGGGAGAAAGTATTATGGAAGGCTTTTTAAAATAAACCATCCAAAATGGTCTTCTAATTCTGAAGTCACTGATAATAGAATAGAATATTCATACATTCAAATTTGGTTTCTGACTTTCTGTCTGAGCTGAGTGTTTATAATTAATTTATAAGAGTTCATAGTAAGAAGCAATACTTATAAGGACTCATTTGAACTGCTCAGTGTGTGTATTAAAATGTTTGGAGCACCAATAATGTGCTATGAATTGAGCCGGGCATTTAACCGTCCTGACTCACATGTGAAGTAGATACTACCGTCATGAGATGAGCCTGCTGAACTATATTAAATCCCTAGCACAAAAGTACCAACTATGAGACTAGATCTTAACTGATTCTAACTGGCTGTCCTTTAGTACTGGCTTCTTCAGTTGACTGGTTCTATGCACCAACAGGCAGGAACTTAGCAAGTGCAGTGCTACTGGTCATTAATGGTGCTGGTAAGATTAAAAAGGATTCAAAAGATTCAGGAGATATTTATCCCCTTCTGAATAAAAACTTCTTGGTGAAAATCTGCTTGAAAGAAGTAATGCATGTAATTAACAACTAAGATCCATCAAGCAACAAAATTACGCTTCCAAACGTTGTGTTTGTACGTACTGCTCCAGATAATCTGGACATGTTCTGTAATGCTTTTTTGTAACTACATCTCAATTTTTACTTTTTTACCAGTTACTTTTACCTCGTAAGTACAAAGAATGATGCCCTACAACCTCTTCACTGTCTTTCAACCACCAAAAATTCTTGAAAAGAGATTTTAGTTACTTTAGTACCAGTTAAACATTATTTTATTCTATTTAATTTTTATGGCCATTGGAGCTTTCCTACCTGCCTTGGAGAAAATTCTCATGGTCTGGAAAACTGGCTGTTTCCTGTTGGGATTGCTAAACATGCAAACTGTAGTATCTTGTGTAATACACCAGATGGCAGTGACTCCATTATACCTGTGTAAGTGACCCTCAAATAGCTATTTAGGCTGGTGCATCAGTAAGGCTGGCTAAGAAAGAAAAGTAACAGTCCTAAAGTATTCCCATGTAGGAAACCAAATAACAAAGAGATACAAATTTCAATGACCCCAGATGTTAAATCTTAGCTTCCAAATATCAACAAAAAACGGACAAAATAGTACAGGAATGTTAGAATGGGAACTTGTATCAATGGTGAATTGATTTAGATACAGCCAGTATTTGGTGGAATATTTCAGAAATCGTGTATCAGAACAGACTGAGTATATTTTAAATGAAATTAGGGCTTTTTAAAAAATCCTTACAATAGGAGGATTTAGGTAATGCTATGAGTCCAGATAGATGTAGCTGTAAAGATCCATAGCAAAAATAACTTTCATGCTAGTTAGCAAAAATGGATTAAAATTGGAATTGATTTTCATTTCTTGTGATCCAACAGTTCCAGACATCCCTTGGTGGAGAAAAAAACACCTTCTTGCAGTCTTTGGCAGGTGACATAAAATGTCCACAGTGCCTCATTATTATTGTCTCATCATTGTCCTTTGGCTTCTTAAAAATGATCTACTAAGATATGTCACCATTTTGGTGGGGAAACAAACAGGTCTTTAAACTTCTTTCATCACTTAAACACTAGCTAGTGATAAATACAGAAGGACTCAGACAAATAAATCTGGGGTGGGGAGAATGTTTTTATTCATTCAGAAGGTTAAACTCATTAGAAAAGAAGTTACCAAACACTAAAGAAAGCTGGGCTTTGGTCTCACCATTTTCTGGGTAGGTCTCTTATTTCATACTCCAGAAAATTCACTTGAGGGTAGGGAAGAATGAAGAATTAATGGTCTTCACCAGATCTCCTAAGCAAGGCAGGCGGGGTAGGCTCTTCACCCCTTGTTTCTTGTAAAGACTATTTCTCTATTTTTTCCCAATGTACCACTTACCACTCTCTGGGATGATCCTATTTATTTTTTCACTTATATATCATCCATCTTCCCTTCTAGAAAACAAGCTCCATAACTTTAGGAGCCATTCTTGTTCATGGTTCTGTCTAAAGAGCTCAGGTCCTGTGATAACTCAAAAATCATGAAAGAATGAGTTCGTGGTTTATGAATTTTCATTCTTCTGAACAAGACTGCTCCAATGAGCTTTTTTAGCAGATCTGTTGGTGAAAGAGATTGAGCTGCTCAAGGAAGCTATATATTAGGCAAAAGTAATTTTATTCTGACTTCTGATATATTTCCTTGTATATGGGATGGACTTTTTTTATTCACCTTACCCAAATTTATCTGAGAGAAGAATCACCCAAGGTGCTGATTAAAATATCAATTCTCAGGCCTCATCTTTCTGATGTGTATTCAACATGTTCAAGTGAAGCCAGGCTTATTTGTATTTTTGACAAGCAATCTGGGTAATGCACATGCTCAAGCAAATTTGGGACATGCCAATGTAACACGACCCTTTCATTGACCAAATGAAGATACCAAAGCTTAGAAAAGCCTGGGTGGACATCTAGGTCACAAAGCTCATGAAGAATATTTACCTCCTTGGACAACCCACTTGGGACCCCTTCTGTCTCTCTTCAGACAGAAGCTTTCTTTCTCTCAATAAACATATTCTACTCTTCAAAAAAAAATTTTTACTTCCTTGACCTGGACTCTTTCTCTTATGTCAGCCTATCTCCACTAAATATTCCACTAAAATGCTACACACACACACACACACACACACACACACCACAGACACACACCAAGGAAACTGAGCAGAGCCAACAAAAGTCCTAACTTTCTTAGTTGAAAATGTTGCTGACATCTTTTTAATATTCTCCTACCATAAAATATCCTTTTACAAAAGTCCCACTCATAATGTGCAGGTCTAGTGTGGTATCCCATCCAGACATTAAAAGAAAGCTCTGCAGATGAAGTCTCAAGTTGGTCTCTGGTTTTCTTTGTGGCTCTGTGGATATACTTGGCCTCTTAAATTTTAATCTGGGCCCTCATGAGTATTATTTGGTTTTGGAGAATCTAGCAAGGTAAATGTTCAGAGTCATTTTTTCATCATAGGGAACTAAACACAATTATTAATCTGCTTTCTCTAATGCAGTCCATCTGTGCATGAGCAATCTGTGTGTTCTTTTCCTAAGAAGGCCATCATATTTTCCTTATATGTAAATGCTTAATACTTGCAATCAGAGAGACAGAAATATCCAGACGGCCTCAATTCTTATAAAACAGAGCTAAAAGCAGGTGATTCAGCTGACTTTAGATGACTCAGCCTGCCTTGATGGCCAAGGTGAGTCATATGTCTACTGTCTGAAAGAATTCATTTCAGAAACTCACATTTCAGGAGCTTCCAACAGCTTGTTAAATTATTTAGCAACTCATTATTTCTAATAAAGTGTTTTTTCATCCCCAGTTTTTATTCTTCTTCAAAGAAACACAAGTTGAATTCAGAGATACCAAGCATTAGGTCTTACAAGAACAGCCCACAGTCTAAAGTAAATTTGTATGTCTTTTTGGTTTGATTTCCTCGAAAATCTGAGCTTTCAGGGGAAAACCAAAGGGTGAAATGGTTTTCCTAGAGTCAGGACCCCTCAATTTTCTAAGCCTCATAATGAATGTAAAGTGAGTATGAATAAATGCCTAATTTGACTTTACTGGGAAAGTGCATAATGTAAATTTTAGGGTATATAATAGAATCTTCTGAGGACAGATTATTTTTCATACTAAAGATGTTGTTTTGTATGATTCTCTTCAATCTTATTGATGTGGTGAAATGTCTTTTAAATCTTCAACCTTATCTTAATTGACTTTTACTACCTTTCTTTATTATAATAGTAATAGTTGTCATCATCTACTGAGAATTTACATTTTATCCAACATTGAACAAACCTGAGGTACTAACTTGTAATGGCCTCAAACACAGTTGTCTTTGAAGGAATTTTAAAACTCAAAAACAAAACTGAAACAATGGCAATGGTTATTCTATCTGTGCTACACTGGAAAACACCAAGGTGTGCATTTTGGTGAGGCACTCTGAAAATCAGATTGCAAGACAGAAAGAACCAAAGTCAAACCATAAAGACAACACCAACTTTCTACCATCTCTCAGACTGATCCTTCCTATGGAAGTGTCTTCTGAGCATTGGGTTAGTTAGAACATTGGCTCCAATTCCTAGAAACTGATGAGCAAATGTCTGAGGCCAAATGACAGGGACAATGTAGGAAATGTGAAAATTGTTCTCCTGAAATGTTTTATTTGCCTCTCATTTCACAGTAGTGTAAATAAAGGCAAAGGGCTGATCTCCTTTCTGGTGGAGTTCACGTTCAGAGGCCTGTGTCCTGCATCTGCCTGTGAACAGTCCTTATACATGTCCCATGTGGCAAAACATGTTGCAGAGAACTGGACTAAGCATAAAGCCTTCTAGCAGTTTCCTTCACAGATGGGAAAGCTGAGATCTTAAGAAGTGATTTGCCCAAGGTTACAGATGCATTTGAGACCAAACATAGAGTGACCTCAGGTTTTGCATTTTCACTTTTATTTAGTGATACTAAGAACTGATCTAGAGCCTCCCAGATGTTTAGGATGTGGTGTAAAGTGAAATTAGAATTATATGTGCGTATGTAGGATGACTCTGTGTATTTTTTTTTTTTTTTTACTATTTATATACACTTCTATCTTTGTTTCTGCATATAAAATTCTGGAAGGATACTCAAAAGAAGTATAATTTTTGTTATTTCACTTTTATTTGATAAATTCACATGTAAAAAGAAAGAGCAGGTGTGGTGAAAGTCATGTTTTCTTATGTCTAGGGCTGTTGGCCAAAATGAATAAATGTGACCTATTTGTAAGGAGTTAGTCCTCCCAGGCAGAGCTGCTGGAACCGCAATGAAGGAAAATGCAATACAGACAGATGGCAGATGGTGAAGCACTGGACTTTTACCAACTGCTCAGGTTTTGTGTGTGTGAGTGTGTGTGTGTGTGTGTGGTACAGGGGATCAAACTCAGGACTTTACATTTGACAGGCAGGCGCTGTGCCTGCTGAGCTACAGTATCTCCAACACTCTATAATTTTTTTTTTCCTTTGACCTAACACATTAAAAGCCATTAAAAGGGAAACACTCTAATCCCACCCTGTGTGACAAGTAAAAACAGCAACAAAATGATAAGATCAGTTTCTTGATTCTTATTGTCACCTCCTTTGAATACAGGTGTGCCAGTCACTTATTCAGAAGTACGCCTAGGGCCACACCTTGGTTGTCATATTATATCTTGTTAGTCACATGCTTTGTGCTTGGTGTTACAGCAGAAAGAAAAACAACCAAAGAAACTCCACCCAACAAGCTCTCCAGGTTTGCCACCATTTGCATAGCAAATAGAAACATTGTCTTTTTCTCCAGCTCGGTCCAGTTTTAGCAGCTCACACATGGATGATGCATGATGTATATGTTTTACAGACTTGACACTGAGCTAGAATTTTCTGTTTTGTCAAAGGTTTAGGTTTTATAGCAGATGAGGCTTAAGTTAAAAACAAGGGATCAAACCAGGTATGCAGGCACATGCCTGTAATCCTAGCTCTCTGAGAGGCTGAGGCCAAAGGATCCCAAGTTCAAGCTTCTCTTGGCCAATTTAGCATGACAGTGTCTTAAAAACAAATAATCAAATAAAGAAACAGCCACCGACAGTCCATTATCTTGTACTTATATTACTAAAGCTCACACCAAAGGGGATTTTTCACTCTCCTCTGTTTAGAAGATAGAATCTCACAGAAATTCAATCTGATAATATCTTCAAAAAAGCAATTTCAGATGTACAAAACAAGAATCTTAAAAATGCCTATGCATCCTCAGTTTCTAATCAAAGAGGTAGATTAGATGTAAGGCTTTTCTTCAAATTATTGTTATAGTGGAATCATGCATATCTAGCATGATAAAAGTTAAATCTTTTACAATGTTTTTACATGGTAGAATTGTGAAATATCATGAAAAATATTAATGGCAAGATTTGTTTGAGACTTGGGGCACTGGGAAAACAGGCAGCCAGCTCACCACTCTGGTGGGGGGCTGTGAGTCTACCGGTGCTCGGGCTAAGAATCAAACATCCATCTCATCCCCCCTCCCCGCCAGCAAGTTAAAGGCAAAGATCTCAGCATCTCTTGCGAGTCTGACTATATGCAATATAGCAAATAAGGGGGATTTTCTTCTGCCATCTCTTTGAAGGCAAATATTTTTATCTCTGTTTTGCTCTGTTCTGATCAATGGTATTGCTCTATTCAATATTCTGCTTTTATAACTTCAGTATTTCCTTCTATATTGCTCTACTTGATTGAAGGAACAACTATTGTGAAGGAAACCAGATATACTATTGTACCTATTGCTGTTATCCCAGTAACCTGCTGTGAGGTTCTGTACCAATTTCACTGCACTGCCTAAATTGGCTTTGTCCTCTCTTGTTCTGCTGTATTTTACTACCTTCAAAATAAAATAAAATAAATAATAAGAAGAAAAAATTTTAAAAAGTAAATAACAACAACAAAACAGATCAGTAAGGTACTGAACAATCTGAAACATGATATAACTAAACAGATAATGGACTAAAAAAGCAAAAGGAGGAAAAGAAAGTGCTCTAAAGGATATAACTGCATGTATATTTAAGTGTGTAGGATTGATAACCATGTTGCTAAGTTTTTGTTGGATTGATAAACAGAACTATTTGCAGCCTCACTGTTTGAATGTCCACTTTGTATGCTTTAATTTTGTAACTTGAACAACTATATCCAAGAAGACAATATATAATGTATCAACTAGTGATTACTGTTTTTTTTTAATTCTGTATTGTTTCTACCCTTTTTTCTGTTTTGCTTTTTTTCTCTCTCTCTTTAAATAAAATTTAAAAAAAGATTTGTTTGAACTACAATATACACTAGCATCCTAATTTTATTCTTCATATGTGAACCTGTCATTGTTACAGGGATTTGGAATGATTTTGTCCTGGGACTGAGCTGAAGAAGCAATGTTAGAACAGTAGTTTGTAACTTTTTACCAGCTTGTTATGATGTCTCATGGTAGGCGAAATATTTGCTTCAGTCTGTCTTAGTCTCTGTAAGAGACAGTGACTCCCTCCTGTCAGTAGGAAAGAAGCTGATTTTTCTCCTGACACTATAAGTCAGTTATCAAAACTCCCTGAGAAGTTAGAAAAATAACAAATGCACTTCATAGAGCTATGTACCTAATAAATTGACCTCAGAAAAGCTACAATATAGACATCCAGGGCATTTTGCTCCTTATCAAAACACATACATTTGCATATGTGCACACACAGAATTTAGGAGTAATAATAAGCTGGTCCTCAATTTATTACCAACAGTCAAATAAATTTGTTCATTCTAATTTATTTGAAAGGTCAAAATTTAGGTCTGCTTGGATTTGGGAATAGTTCACCAATTAAGTATTATGTGAAAGTAGCATCAAAAGGTCTTAGGAATCCCTAAGGAAGTTTACGATAAGGCATCTGTTAAATGGTAAATGCTCTTATAATAATTCAGTTTTTTAGTGTAACAAAAGAACTTTGAGATCCTCAACCCTAGTATAGAGGGCAATCATTCATTACTTAGTTGACACTAACAAAATGTGAAAAAGAAGGACTTGAAGGACCACAGATGAGTCTGGCACCTACAATATTAGACATGCACAGTCAGTAACAACAATGAACGTGACCTCTTCTTATTCTGTGAATCCACGCGTTTACATGGATGCTGGGAAGCCTCCTGCAAGACCTCAAACCACGCCCATAATGAGGGTGGACACACACAAGCGGGGCTGTTTAGAGACAGAAGACATCTCTCAAGGATATGGAGCATGCATAGATGTGCCAGAGCAAATTATCCCAGCTCTGACAAGAGCCCACTGTCAGCATTGTGTTCCAATTCCCTGGTCAGGAATTGCATGTATAAGTATCTTGAAATAGATCATGGCAGAAGCATTTACACCCAAGGAAAGAAGCAAATGCTCCCAACAGGGGCCTTCCCACCCCTATCTCCTGAGCCACTTGTGAAACATCCTAGCACACTTACTGAGAGCCCTGAAAGACAATGTGACTAGGAGAAGGAGTCTTTAGTGACAAGCCAGTCAACAACACGTGAGGGCTCTTACTCAATGTGGGGCTGTTACTTGAGTGAATTTCACCCCAACAGCCACTGTGTTCTCTGAGATGAGCTCCTCTGTAAGGTTTTCTGATGTTAGGCTGGAAAGATAGAGCACACACTATCTTAGTTAATTCTCTCATTGCTGAGACGAAACACCCACAACTTAAGGAAGGAGAGGTTTATTTTGATTCATGTTTTAGTCCATAGTCAGCTGAGGAGGAGGGAGAGAAAGGAGACATAAAAAGAATTAAAATGTGTCATGTATGTGTATCGTCTCCTCATGATAAATGCAGTCATGTATTGATGTATTGAAAATCTATACTAATAAAAATAAAAGCTAAAGGAAAAATGACCCCCAAAGCCTCATGTGTTTGGAAGTGATGGGATTATGAAATGGTAGAGCCAGATTGCTGTTGGGAGGCAAGATCTGCTTGAATTCACCAAATAAATTGCTGGGATTATAGGTAGGCACCACTGCACCCAGCTTCAGAAGTACTAAATTTCACTCATTCATTCATTCATTCATTCATTCATTTTTCAACACTATAGATTGAACCCAGGGCTTCAAATAATACTGAACAAGCTCTGTACCACTGAGCTACATCCTCAGCCCAGTATTTAAATTTTTATAAAACAAAACTGTCAACTTTTTCTGTATGAGTAGTTTAAAAAGTCAACCTCACCTCAAGAAAAAGAAAAAATTATTTTTTTCCTTTTGTTTAATATTATGGAGTTGCAAAAATGTTTAGACTTTTTAAAGAGGGAAAAAATAAAAATAATAAAAGTTTCAAAACAGATTAGTAGAAAAGTTACAATACTTAATACATTGCATATTGTTGTCTTCATAGTAGTTATTCAGAGTGCAAGACAGAGGCATGATATTTTGTCCAAACTTTTAGACATCTGGAATATTTTTTGGTATCATCAGCAACGTAGAGTTTGTTTAAAATATATATATACTCTTGAAATTGAAACACTTTCAAGACCCATAAGGGTTGATTTCTAAAGGTGATAGAACAGGCAGTCTGGACTGAAATAGTTGGGAAATTCTGCAAAATCCTTCATTTTTAAGTTCTACAAGCTCCTCTGCTCTCATCCCCCTCTCAAGTGCTTCTGTGGCAGTCTAATGTTACAAGGTGGCTACTGGAGCCCAGTGCTATTCTTCCCTCACCCCATAAAAGGTTTCTTTCTTTAAAAAAGTTGAGAAACTTGGGATAGCTATGTTTTAAAGGTAGGACAACTGAGGTCCTTTAGCATATGATTATCATTGGGCTTTTCAAGCAAGAGTACTCTGGGCCATGGGACACTTGTTTCATAAGACATTGTAGAAACCAGTGGTTTCAGACTTGGTTAGAAATACCTAGAGAGTTCTTTTTTGTTGTTGTTTTTTTTGGGGGGGTTTAGTTTATTTGGTGTTTTGTTTTGTTTTGAACATAGACTCTTGAATCCCAGGCCTGGTCAACTCAACTAAATGCACTGAAGAGGATGTATAGGAAAATTTTCAAACTCTCCACGGTGTTTTGAAGTTGTAGCCTAAAGAAATCTCTGTCAAACCTGTTCAACCAGAGAGCTAGGTCTGTGGAAAATTATTTGAATGATTATTTCTTCAGTTCTCCCAAGGGCTGCACCACAGGTGGCACCATTCTAGATGCATAGCAAGAAGTCAGTGCACTGAATGCAATCGATCCCTGAAGCCCTATGGTTTTATTCTTTCCCCAAATTGTGACTGAAAAGAGATAGTCCACAAGATGCGATAGCAGGAATAGGTCAAGGTAACACATTTGGTTATACACCAAGAATATACTTAATAATATACCAAAACAAGAAACTACTCCCTCATTCTTTGTTACCTTTGTTTCATGTCCCTTACAAACAAAATATTAAATGTTCAATTTAGCACAAAGATAAGTAACACAACTAAGCTTCATTGGCCAGGAATACTCACTCATGGACTTCTCAAATCAGAGCTCTCAGAAATTTGTTTTAATCAATCATTTTTTGTCCTCTCTACAGATAATAATATTACCTACAGTCTGTTATGAAAGCCCACTAATAGCCCAAAGTCATTTGCAATCAGGTCTAATTTTTTTCTTTATCATAATCCCATGCCCTTATTTTGTTTATAATTCTTTCCTCCAACTGGTATATCAAAAGAAAGTAATAATAAACTTAAGACTCCACGAACCTTAACACAGTGTGGAAAACTAGGAACAATTTTGAAAATAAGAATAATTTTAATAGTCTGAATAATGTAATGTATAATCACAGTGCCAAATATCATGCTTATTATTATAATTATTTCTCTCCCTAAATCAATTGGTTTGTAAGCTCAAAGCATTGCATTTCATTATACTCTAATTGGATTCACAGAGCTATGATCTCCTGGTAACCCTAATCCCTGTTATAAAATGGAAAAATCATCATTAAATTTGATTTACATACTCCTTTTGGGTAGGGTCACCTACATTACCCTCATGGCAAGGATTTTCTATTAAAATTTCTTTTTGAACTAAGAACTCTAGTCATTTAGAATAACCAAATGAGCACATTTTACATCCTAGTCAGAGTTAGTATAGAAATTTAACACTTTCATTCCTGGCTTCAAGATGAATATTCTGTCAAAATTTGAATTACTGAAAATTCCCAAAACAAATTCTAAAAATGAATAATCCTATGAAATACTATCTAAAGAATGGGTCAGAAGGTCAAGGAAGTTTCAGAAATGTTGAAATTCAAAATATATGTTAGTATATTAACTTCTTTAGAATTCATGAAGCTTCATTATGTTTTTAAATTTCTGTTAAGTTTGGTGTCTATTTCAGAAGTTGGAAATGGTAGCACATGCCTATAATTCCAGCACTCTAGGAGTTTGAGGCAGGAAGATTCAAAGTTTAAACCCAACCTGGGTAACTTAGTGACTTAGTTAGATTCTGTCTTAAAAAATAAAAAGGGCTGAGAATGTAGCTGAGCATGAAGACCCTGGATTTGATTCTCATTACTACTGCCACCAACAACAAAAACAATAACAAAAAGTTTATATTCCATGAATTCTTTCTATTTTGTATCTTATTTTGTGACACACTGCAGAAAAGTTCAGGAAATTCTGAGATAAGCTAACATGTAAGGAGCATCTATGGTATACATTAATTCCCATACTACATTTATTTAAAATTGTAAGTGTTCTTATAGCTGGTCTAACACATTGTGTAAAGCCATTCATAAATCAGACCCGACTATACTTTCTCCTTCAGAAAACTATTCACAGGGACACTGCATAGGAGAACAGAGGTGTGAACTGGGAGATGGGAGCACAGCATGAACAGATACCACAGTGCCGCGTCCTAGTCCATCCACAGCTTGTGACAAGGTCTATGGGTGGAGGAGAGCGCTTCAAGGAATCACTTCTCCAGGAAAAGGACACCACATGTGGGAATTGGGCACAAGGATCTTGTAATGTTTTGTACTGATAATTGTAATTTGTGTAATTTACATATATATATTTTCATGTAATACTCAATATGAAATTGAAAATAGAAACTCCAGAGGAGTTACTAGAAACCTTCTAGATAACTTTGTGAAAACTGTGAAATTTTACCTTCTGTGAGTAGTATGAGAGAGTTTATACAAAAGCTTTAAATGAAAGAGCTCATGGGGGAGGATTTACAAAATTCCTGTGAGACAACTGCCCTGAGACACTGGACAGGCAGTCAGAGACGGGCAACTAGGACACATAGGTTACGCCACTGGCCGCCTAAGACAGGCACAGGACCAATTGCCGTCCTGCAGGCCCATGACGGGTAAGGCCTGGTTGGGTTCATATGAAGAGTCCTTGACCCAAGACAGGTGCTATCCTCACCGGGCCTGCCATACTCCCATAAGTGATAAGGGAAAAAATGTAGGGAGCAGCACGATAGCTTCACAGCTGCGGCTCTATCTCTACCTCCTGTGGGCATCCAGGTGGGCATCCGGCTTACATTTTCCAAGCTAATTAAGTAACAAGAGTAAAGTGTTACAAAGGTGAAAAAAGTTGATTAACACATATTGTTTAAGATTGTCCCTGCCTGGCCCTAAGCCTGGGATGCTTCCAGCTTGGGGTTTGGGTTGCTGCCAAAAGTTAGCAAATATATATTCCAGCTTCTGAAAAATAAAATAGATTCAGATTCACTCACAGACTGGAGTGCAGTGTCTTCTGTCTCTCACTCGCCAACTCCCTGACCACCTTTGGGACCCCTGAGCCCTGCCGCAGCTGGACTGCGGCACCACAGGAGTCTGCACTCACATATTTTGTTTAATCTTCAAAATCAGCCTGGCTTCAATCTCACATCCAGTTACTTTTAAAATCTCGATAATACAGTGCTCTGTGAATATATAGTTTGATTGTGGTGGATGAAATAACAGTAATACACATTGGGCTACTGAAGTTGGATGGCATTAGAGATATTCCAGCACTCAGCCTCCAATGGGACCCAGGAAAATCCTCAAAACTAAGGGGTGATCAAAAAATACAGTGAATGTATAATTCTTTATTATATTAAAAGACATGCCACACAATACTCCCTCTCAGTTTGTGCACACTTATCCCAACAGTCTTACCACTTTCTGAAGCAGTTGGAAGTCTTCTTTTGTGAGTGTCTTTGTGAGGTGTTTTACAACTATTTTAACCATTATTTATTTTGAAGTCATCTCAAATTTGCAGAAACTGTTCCAGATATAGGAAAGCCTAGTCTAACTTTGATATGCAATAAGAATGTCAGTACAAGAAAGGAAAATTGTATCTCACCCCAAATATGGTAATGCATATAAAAATAATATGGAATGAGTAAACAAAATTTATCCTAAGAATTCAGGTATATTTAATCTTATTAAACAGGTTAACATAATCTGCTACATTAAAAAACTAAAAAAAAAATATAACTAGGTAAAGAAGAAGGCATTCCTTAAAATTTATATTCATTTGTAATATAAACAATAAAAAAGTTATGAAACTATAAATTGATAGGAACCATAATAATGTGAAAAAGATAGGAGCCCAAAGCCTACATCAATTATATTAAATGATACAATATTAATATACCAGGCTATCTCCATGACCTTGGATAGGAAAAGAAATAGAAGAACATAATGTACACAGGAAAAGACTATCGATAAATATGGCTACATTAACATTTTGACTTTCTGTTCATCCAAAGACAATGTAAAAAATGTGAAGAAAATACTAGGGGAAAATAAAGACCCTGCATAAGTTAATTTAAAAAAAGAAAGAAAGCTAACCCAATAGAAAAATGGGCAAAAGGTTTAAATGGGCACTTATGAAAGAGGAGATATCAATGGTTGATACATATAAGAAAAGTCTCAAGCTAGGTTGTCATTGTAGATTGCAAATTCAAACAAAAATGAGATGCAAGTACATCATACCAAAACTGCTGCTGGTAGGAAAGAATAACATCAATATTCATACATTGCTGGTGTGATGATTACTTCAGAAAATAATTCGTAGTTATCCAGTAACTTAAAAATGCATTTATAACCTGGCAAGAGAATTCAAGATGGCCGACTGAGTGGTAGCATGATAGAGAGCCTCTCTGAAACAAAAACAACTCAGGTACTAGAATCTGACAACATGGAGAAAGCCAAACAAAAGGAGAGGAATTCTCACGACCCAGGAAGAAACTGAGGAAAAAGAAAAAAGAAAAAGAAAGAAGAAGAAGCAGCGTGGACGGAGGGCTGGGGCTGGGCAAACTCCGGGCACGTCTTAGAGTCAGGCAACTCACGATGGAACTGAGGTCGCAGCACTGCTGAGAGCGAGGCTTGGTGAGCTTGAGACCCTCTGCTGGAAGAGGCACTGCGGCAGGGAGTGGAAACAGCGAGTGGAGCTGCGCGAACTTTGGTGAGTGATGGGAACTGGATTCCCCAGAGTGGGATGACAGGCTAGGTGACATTTTGGAGTTGGGCAGGGCTGGTTTGAATCAAAACTCAAGGCAGAATGGGTTAATGGGTTGATGGCTCCTGGTCCAAAGCAGATTGGTGGGATCTTCTAGGGCTGGGCCAGGCCCCTGGTTGTAACCCCATAGTTGGGGACAAGGCTTTCCTGAGCCAGTGGCATCTCTAGGAAACACACAAACGTGCTTAAGCACCCACTGGGTCTCTGACGTGGGGGGGGGCCGGTTCACAGTGTGCACCTCCCAGATCAGCAGCAGACTGGGGGGGGGGCTGCACTTCCCTAGCAAGTGTGCTGCAGAAAAACTGTGGGCAGTGCAAGGGGCCCAGAGACCTCCACCACCCACCTGTTTGAAGGGGGCCAGAAACATGACAAGACAGAGAAACATTAAAAGGCCTCCAACCACCAAACCAGGGAAAGTGAGTCCAGTAGAGATAAATGCAGAGGAGGTTGAGGGCAGCAAACATGTAATATCAGACATGGCCTCATCGGAAATAAAGAAATACATCCATGACCTCATCAACAAATTTAAATCTGAAATTCTAACTCAGGTGAAGCAAGATAGAAGAAGATTAATAAAAGAAATCCTGAGTAATCCTCAAGTAGACACAAATGAAAGAATAGAGGAACCCAGAGAAAGGAGAGAAGTCTTTGATGAAGAATATAAGCAAAATCTAGAATACATGAAACAGATCCAAAGAGAATATCAGGAAATTAAAAACTCCATTGAAAGCTGGCAAAACCTTTTAACAGAAACTAAAGACAAACTTTCAAAACTTGAAGATAGATTTGTAATATATAATTGTGAAAGGAAGGATCTCTTAAAAATAACAAGGAACCAGGAAGCAATGCTACAAAGGCTAGAAGATGACAAGAGGATTTATAACCTAAGAATAAAAAATGTGAATGAAGATGCAGAGACAAATACAAATGAAATAAAAAGGCTATTCACAGAAATAATTATGGAAAACTTCCCAAACATAGGAAATGGAAGTGATGTTCAGATATATGAGGTATACAGAACTCCAGCCAGCTACAACCAAAACAGATCTACACCCAGACATATAATAATCAGGATCCCACAAATCCATCACAAGAACAGAATATTAAAAGTGGTCAGAAAAAAGAAACAGATTACCTATAAAGGAAAACTCATCAAAATCACAGCAGACTTCTCAATGCAAACCATCAAATCAAGAAGGTCTTGGAGCAAAATATTCCAGGCCCAGAAAGAAAATAATCTTCAACCCAGTTTGATGTATCCTGCAAAACTGTCTCTCAAAATTAATGGAGAGACAAGATATTTCCATGACAAAGAGGAACTGGGGGAGATCATGACCACCAATCCAACCCTACAAAGAATACTGAAGGACATTCTAGAGAGAAAGAATAAAATCACCAGTATTCTAGGAACAATGGCAGAAAGCCCTCAGGGAAAGGGGCAGACAGTGGAATGAAGAAGAAAAGTAAACAACAATGACAGAAAAATAGTATAGCAGAGATTAGACAGAGAAGATTGGTTATATTACTGTTTTATCTTGACTGAATTTATTTGAATCTGGTATGCTTGAGAGTATCAAGTCTGACAGTAGAGGCAACTACTTTGAAGATGACAAGATTCAATAGGATACCCATTCTGGTTTGATTATTAACTGCCTTTGAAGTCCTATAATGTCTCCAATGTTTAGTTTTTATTAAAAATGTAATGCAATAATAAGTTTAATTATACTATGTTTTATGATATAGACAATTTCATTGAAAATAACAAGACATCATAGTAACTACCATAGATTAGCTAGTATTGTGGTTTTATATGTCCTTCTCATTTCGTGTTTCTCTAGGAATTTGTGTTGTTGACTTGTTTTGATTTGTTTCTCCCTCTAATACAGAAAGACTAGGTATACATGTAGAGACTTATACATGTGTAGAACTTCTAAGTAGTTTACAAGAATGGATTATAGTTACTGTAAAGAAAAAAGAGGAAAAGAAAGTATTCTAAAGGATATAACTGCATGTATGTTTAACTGTGTAGGACTGATAACCATATTACTAAGTTTTTGTTGGAGAGATGAACAGAACTGGTTGCAGTCTCACTGTTGGAATGTCTACCTTCTAGGCTTTACTTTCATGACTTGAACAACTATGTCTAAGAGGAAAATATGTAATTATCAACTAGTAATTTCTTACTGGTTACTATTATTGTTTTTGTTTTTGAAATTTTGTATTATTTCTACCCTATAAACTGGCAATTTCTCTCTTAAGAACATATGATGAAAATCGTGTCCACTTGAGTTAGAAAAATGTATGAGAATATCCATATGAACATTGCGAGTAAGAGAAAAACTAAAATTTTCAAATATTCACCGTTAGAATGGATTTTTAAAGTAGTCATGGTGCATTCACATAATAAGACACTTCACCACAATGTAACTGAATCAACTGCTGCTAATAAATATAAATCTCAACTAAAGAGACATTAAGAAAAACAAACCACAGAAGAGACATAAGGCTAAGTCTCATTTTTAAAAGTTTCTAGAACAAACTGAGGAAAATGCTGTTTTCAGGGACTTCAAAATTGCTTATAAACATTATGTATGCCCTTAAATAGGCAGTGGGTACCTTGTGTTCATTCTACTAAGTTTAAAAAATATACACATAAAAAGTACAAATAATATAGTTCATATTTTAATGTAAAAGCAGATTTATTTGCTTTTACTTCTCAATTCTTTTTCTTGCTGAGGTAGTGTTTCTTTAAATAATTGCTAAGCTGTACTATGCTCTCCTATGCAGCTGAGATGATGCTAAACATTTTATGTGGATTACCTATCTTAATATTCACATTAAATCCATTAGTAATAGCAGTTATTATGTGTACTTTTTATATACAAAAATAGCTCAAAAAAGTTAAATAACTTGTCAATAGCTCCAATAAGTTAAATAACATCACAAAAGTAGTAAAGTTAATCTGACTACCCAGCCTATATCAGAGCCAGTACTTTGAGAGTGACACAATTCTAAAATAGGCTCTATAGCATATATTATACTATCTTTGGGAGTAGACTACATCAAAGCAGAATTATACATCTGCATTAGCTTTTTTATATTAGGCAATTTTACTTTATAATGATGAAATACCTGAGGAAAACTAACTTTATAAATAAAAGAGATTTAATTAGCTCAAAATTTTGGAAGCTCATGAGTATGATGTCAGCACAACTCTGGCAAGGGCCCTCTTGGGTATGTCATATCATGGTAGTGTGAGTGTGTGTGCATGTGTGTGTGCATGTGTGTGTGTGTGTGTATCACATTGCAAAACAGGAAGCCAGACAAATTGGAAGTTGGGTCCCAAAATACCTTCTGAGGGCACACCCTCAAAAACCAAGGTACAGGCACTAGTTTCCGCCCCTGGTCCATTACCTCCTGCTGCTTCAATGAGGGCCAAGCTTTCAACATATGAACAATTAGCTGTAACCATTTTCCTTTCATTAGAAATACTGACCAGTGAGTTGTGATGTTCAGATATCACTACTGTAAGAGTTACCACTGCAAATCACTCCTGACTGTACTAATGCTAGATCCTAGTTTTTCTATCTTTAATTATTTAGTTTATTTAGTTATTTGTACATTTTTAATTTTTCCTACATCTAATATGGTTAGTATGTAAAACATCTTAATTTAAAATGAAAATCCTAAAACAAGATGACTCAGAAAAGTCTTGGTTGCATCCCTATCCCCCCTTCCTCACCTGAGAAGTAAACATTTTATAAGGTTCAAGTTAATATTCTGTTGTTTTCATTTGCTTACTCTTTTTTCTTTTCACATAAAATATATCTTACTATACACAGTTAAAACACTGATTGATTTGATACATATATATTTTTATGTATGGCTACGTTGTACCAGGAAAGCAAGTTTTTAAAGAAAAGTAAATTTGTTCCTTGCTCTCAGGGAGCTTAAACTTTAAGAAAAATAATAAGAGATTGAGGCTGCAGTTCTTTCTCTGCTATTAACTCTCTAGGTGGTTCTTGAAATGTCATCCTATAAGACATGTCTTAGTTTCTGGAAGTATAAAAAAGAAAAACAATGAAGTTCTCTAAATTCTTTCCATTTCTAAGACAAACATCAATCAACACAATCTGAATTGCAAATGTTGAGACAGATATAGGTTGACTTAGATAAACAGGTCTGAAGGATGTTGTCAAGTGCTTCAGTATTTTTATTAAGTTGAGTTATTTTTATTTTTTCTCATTTTCTATGCCAATCTTTTAAAGGTAAGAGCTATAGGAAAGAATTTTACCTAATGAAGCGTGGAATTAGCTAAGAAACAAGAATGGAAATTTTGTTCATGTCTATGCAGTTTCTCCTTGTGAAAGACTATTGAATGCTTTATCCACTGGGATCATTAATGGTATTTTTAAAAATGTCTATGAGAGCACAAAGTACTAAAATAGTCTGCTCCAAACACTTGAGACAGGATGCACAGTAATAATAAGCATTAGGCTGATGCATGAGAAAATATTCTAGTGACGCAAAATAAGGAAAAAGCATAGTATGTTTAGCTTAAGTAGACTCAAGTATTCAAGTAAGAATGTTGAAAACTTTTAGGAAAAATATAAGTGGTCATTTAGTAAAGTAAGTATGTTAACTGAGGTCAGTTCTCTTGAATGTAAATAACATATTTTAGTATTATTTCCAATAACTCTTATACTAACAGAATAGGTCTATTTAAATCTCAAATCATCTGAAATTTTTTGGACTACTGTGTTACAGAGGGACCTGCCTTCAAGGGTTCTTATAAAGGGTTTGGAAAAGCACATTAAATTATGGTAATTACCACATGTTCTATGTTTACAAGTCTGCTCAACTTCCTAACTCCTATAGGATTTCAGTGTAAATAGGAAAAGTTTATTTTGAGCTACAAAGTGCTACCTAAGATTAAAGATCTAAGTTAACAATTTCTCCTTCCACCCATCTTCTCATCCTCCTTCTCCTTCTCCCTCTTCTTCTTCTTTCTGTAAACTATATCCCCAGTTTTTTTCCTTCCTTTCTTCTTTTTTTTCCTTCCTTCCTTTAAAGTTTGAGACATGATTTTGCTAAGTCATTGAGTTGCCTAGGCTGGCCTCAAACTTATGATCCTCCTGCCATGACTCCCAGATTACTGTGATTATAGGTGGGATCCAAGATCTTTCAAATATCTTTAATCCATCCATTATTTTTTTCTGTTTTCATTCATCAAGAAGTGTAAAGAAATAGGCTGTCTATTCAAAGCACCAGACATTTGGGGCCAAGGCTATAACTCAGTGGCACAGTGCCTGCCTAGTAAGCTCACGGTCCTGAGTTTGATTCCCAGTACAAAAAAATAAAAACCAGACATTTGTTTTCTAGATTTTGTGTTAGGAAAACATGGGAATATTTCACATGAAAAGTATTCTTAGGGGACTAAATATCTAGAGAAAATATTTTCTTTTCTTTTGTTAGGAGAACATTAACTTGAATACAAAAAAATTACTTTTCCAACAAAAGTCATTTCTTCTATTAGACTCTATGTTCAGTTATATTGAATTTTGGTTTCATAGTAGTTTGTTTTTCTTTCTTTTTTAAATTTATCTGATTGGATGGAAGTCTGAAACATTTTACTTGTTTTGGGATCTTTGATATTGAGAAATTAGCACAGCTCAGAGCTGAGGATGATTGAAGAAATAGAGTCCAGAAGTGAAATAAAAATGAAAAACAAGGTAAATATGTGATCAAAATATCCATCCAAAAAGCAAGCGAAGAACACCAGCTTCAGTACAGGATGAATCAATTTGTGGCAGATCTAGTGCTTCTTCAAAAACAACTACAAACACTGGATAAAATATAAGGTAATATGGCTACACATGGTGGTACCTACCTATAATTGCAGCGCTCTGGAAAGCCATGGCAGGAGGGTCACAAGTTTGAAGCAAGCCTAAGCAACTTAATGACTTAGCAAAAACATGTCTCAAATTTTAAAGAAAGGAAAGAAGGAAAGAAAAGGACTGGGAATGTAGTACAATGTAAAGACCCTGGGTTCCACACAAAAAGAGGAAGAAGAAAAAGGAGAAGAGGAGGGAGGGAGAGAGGGAAGGAGGCAGAGGAAGAAGAGAAGTTGTTAACTTGCTTGTAGACATCAGGTAGCTAAGGTCAATGGCAAATGCCAAGAGATTGGCAACTTAAGAGTTTCCTGGACTGGGTGTAGCTCAGCGTAGAGCTCTTACCGAACATGTGCAACTCTCTAGATTCAATCACGAGCACCACCAAAAATAAAAGAAAAACTTGGCAAAAAATTTAATGGGTGGCAAACCTATGGCATGCATGCTGCAGGGGGCTGTTTGTGTCACTCATCATCACTGTTTTTATGGGATTTTTGAGATGTAATTGAAGATATGAGAAGCCCTATGTAAACAATTCCTCAACATATTTGTAAAGTTGTGAGAGCAGGACATTGAAGTCATGAAGAAAACATCTGAAGGACTATGTAGCCTGTTTTTCATATCCATATGGTACTGAAGAAACAGGAATAAATGATAGGACTTGCAAGGTAAGTCAAAAACCTGAAAAATCACTTTTTTATGATGATGATGAGATGCTGCCAAAGGAAAAGAATCCAATGAACATACTCCAGATAATCAGCTGGAATCCCAGAGGGACAATATTTCAATGACAGGAAGAAATTATAAGCAGACTGGAACTTACTGAAACCAAACATTACTGCACTTAGCTCAATTCGTGATTGCTTTAAGTTGGTCATTCTTAATTTTATTTGCCTTATAGCAGAGATGATGATCACCCTGTGGGGAAGGTAGAAGGAGTAATTTGGAGCTCAGTGGAAAGTGTACATCTAACTGGTAGAGCATTTAAACAAAAGAAAATAATAAAGGAACCATCACTGGAAAAACAGTGCAATGATAGTATTCAATAAATGTCTTACAATAATAACTCTCAATGTCAGTGGTATAAATTCCCTAATCAAAAGACAGAGACTAGCATATTGGATCAAAGAGAGAGAGAGAGAGAGAGAGAGAGAGAGAGAGAGAGAGAGAGAGAGAGAGAGAGATTGAGAGAAAGAAACCATATATTACCTACTAGGAAGCAGATAAATGAAAATGAAAGGATGGAATCAAGCAGGAATAGCTATAATATTTTCAGACAGGGCAGACTTCAAGGCAAAACTGATCAGAAGAGACAAAGACAACCACTACATGCTGGTAAAGGGAAAATTCCATAAGAAAAGATAATAATTTTAAATATATAGGCCCTGAATGTTGGCTCACATTTTATTTAAAATAAAAACTACTGGACAAAAAAGGACAAATAAACACCAATATAAGCACATTGGAGGACTTCTATTGCAAATCTCAGATAGACAGGTCAACCAGATAAGTCAACAAAGAAGTATCAGGGTTTAACCACACCACTGAATAGTCTTAACCAATATACCACATAATGCTTCAAACAACAACAGACTATATATTTTCCTCTGGAGTGTATGGACCTTTTTCCAAAACAGACCATATCTTATGGCATAAAGCATGCTTAAATAAACATGACAGAATCAAAATAACACCTGACCACTAGCGGAATAAAACTAGAAATCAACAACAAAAGAAAGTACAGAAACTATGCAACCACATGGAGATTAAATAATACAACATACTAAAACCTATGACATTCAATAAAACTGTCCTAAGATAATATTTTGTTGTGAATGCACATACAAAAAGAATAAAGTGATCCCATGTAAATAATGTAATAATGCATATCCAGGTCCTAGAAAAAATAACAGTAATCCAAGCCTAAAACTAGTAGAAGGAAAAATATTATGAATATTAGAGCAGAAATTAATGAAAAAAATCAATGGATAAAAGAGTTTTTTCTTTGAAAGGATAAGCAAGATTGATAAACCATTAGCCAAACTTATCAAGAGAAAAAGGGAAAACTCATATCAATACAATTAAAAATGAAAAAGTCAATATCACAACAGACACTGTCAAAATCCAGAGAACTATGTGAAACTATTTTGAAAGCTTATGGTCCAATAAATTGGAAAACCTAGAGAAATAGAATAATTCCTGGACACACATGAATTATCAAAACTAAATCAAGAGGATCTAAACACTCTGAATATAGAAATAGGCAATGAAATAAAGAAAACAGTAAAAACTCTGCCAGCTAAGAGCCTATGATATGGTGAATTCACTACAGAATTCTACTACAACTTCAGAGAAGATGTAACACCATTACAACTCAAACTCTTTCAAGAGATTGAAAGGGAAGGAGGACTGCCAAACTCATTCCTGAAAGCTAGCAAAATCCTGATACCAAAAATGAACCAGAATTTGAAAAAAAAAAAAATGAAACCTACAGACCAGTATCCTCAATAAACATAGATGCAAAAATCTTCAACAAGATAGTGGCTAATTAAATGCAGCAAATCATTAAAAAGATTATATGTTATGAACAAGTAGGCTTTGACCAAGGAATGCAAGAATGGTTCAATAACATATAAATCCATAGACATAATAGATCATGTAAACAGAAACAAGGGCAAAAATCACATGATCATCTCAACAAATGCAGAAAAAGCCTTTGACAAAATCCTAGATCCATTTCTGATAAAATTAGGTATCCAAGAAGATGGTGGAGTGCTGAACAGTAAATAGTTTCTCTGAGGTTTGGTGCCCAGATGATGGACTACAGCAATGTGAGGAAGAGTGGAAGGATGAAGATAGGTCCCTGGGATGTGAATTAAAAATTGAAGCCCACAAGTAGAGCAAACAGAGAGACTCAACCCAGAAGAAAGAGGTGTCAGGCAGTGCTTTCTCTCTGAGCTCTGGCTCACTTTGCAGGAGAGCTGGCTCAAAACTGCAGGCATTGGTGACTACTGGTGACCCTAAAGACCTTCATGGGAAATGCACCAGTGTAACAGAGCAGCGGGCACGGCAGACTGCCATGGTTGTTGAGTTATTTGGATTCAGACATCCCCCAGAAGAGGGCCATTGGCTGGTAGCCATTTTAGAGAGACTTCAGATGAACACAAAATGCAGACAAACTGTAGTCTGGCCCCATCTAGTGGCTCCCACCATCAGGGTGAGGTAAAACTTAGTTCAAGTTGGCAGGAGATCAATGAACCAAGTTCAAACTGGAAGGGAGCTAACTTCAAGCCAACAGAAGGCACATGAAATGTTGCAGGCTGGAAAATTCAGGTTTTAGATTCACAGCCAGAAACCAGCCTGAAATTCAGTGGAAATACAGGTGTAAGCTTGCTAGGATTATCCATCACCCTCCTGTAAATATATGGCTGAATTCCTGGGGTCAGTTAACACAGATCTGGGCTCTGTCTGCTGACTGTATCTATCAGTGACAGCAGAGACATGCCCTGCAGTGAACATTTGTTTCTTTCTATTCTTTTTTCTTGTTTTTTAAAATCATTTTTGTTTTGATTTGTTTTGCTTTTTACCTGATTGTTTGTTCTTGTTTTTACATAATTACAAACACTATTTCTAGTTTTTTAGTTGTTGTTCTGTTTTTGGTTTTATTTTTTTCTATTCTCTTACCCTCCTGTCTTCTTCACCAGTTTCCAAAAGTTCACATAGTCTTCCTTTGTCCACCAGGAGACTTGGTTCTAATTCCTTCTTCTTCTTCCTCCCCTTCTTCCTCTACTCCTTCTTCCTCCTCCCCTTTTTTCTCCTCCTCTTCCTTCTCCTTCTCTACCTCCTCCTCCACTTCTTCTTTTTCCTTCTCCCTCTCCCTCTCCCTCTTCTTCTTCTTCTTCTTCTTCTTCTTCTTCTTCTTCTTCTTCTTCTTCTTCTTCTTCTTCTTCTTCCTCTTCTTTTTTCTTCACATTTTCCTCAACCACTTTTAAATTTTCTCCCTTGGTAAAATTGCCATATTGATGGTATGTTTACCATATATAATTTTCTGGTTTGTTTTAGATTGTATATAACAACAGATAGAGGTCAAACAGTTAAAGATGGCAAATCAATAGTTATGGTTTGTCATTTTCTAGGCTGTGTGTGATGGTATTATTGCTGACTGTACTAGTTTAGCCAAGGTGATATAATTGTTCTAATTAATTATTCTTCCTGGAATACTAAGACTGAGATTTTCTAAGGTCATAAAAACATTATAGGCCAGTGCCAAAGAACCAGGGGTTAGGCCAAGTAGCAAGTTCTTATTGCTAATAAATTGAAGACATAGGAACTTGCAACAGACTCAAAACTCCAAAGCCATCTACACCTGGATGACATCTCTGAGAAAGTTATTTCCTAAGGGTTCTGAATACTAGCAATAAAGCTACCAGTCATAAATTAATTACAAGCATCAACCAAGGAATTAAACTAAAAACAATAGAAAATGAGAAGACATAGAAGCAAGATGCAACCCCAAACTTCCAGCTTGCCAAAGGCAAACCCAGGGGGCAATGGGGTGGAAAAATTCAAAAGCCACCCAACTTTACTCTCTGAAGTGGTAACAGTAGAAGTAGCAAAACAGATAAATGAGGCTCTAGAAAAAATCAAATCAGAAATAATTTCTCAGATGACAATTGAGAAACTGATCATAATGAAAGACATAGTGACTCTAAAACAGAAATAGATTAAGAAAAAGGAGTTTAGGAAAATCATGGAAACTATTAATGCCCAACATAGGAAAGAAATGGAATCTATGAAACAAGATTCACTCAGATATTCAGGAGATTAAAAATTCCACTGAAAGTATATGCAGCAGAATGAGTCAATGTGAGGAATGAATATCAGATATAGAAGACAAGATTGCAGTTAATGATTATGTAAAGAAAAATTTCTTAAAAATAACAAAGGAGAAAACTTCCCCACTGGGTGAGAAGTCAAGATGGCTGATCAACAAAATACAAAGCCTCTCAGGAGAAACAACTCATTTGCCAGAATAAAACATCCTGGAGAGACCCAGACAGAGGAAGATGGATCCTCTTGACACAGGAAGAAATTAAAATGTAAAAAAGCTCATCAAATACTTTGGGACTACAATTGAAACAGCTAAAAATTAGGAACACAGTGTTTTCGTTCACCGTGACCCGCCAAGTTTGCAAAGGCCTGAATCCGCGCCGGCCGGCAGAACCACCCAAACTCATTCCCGCTGCCACTCAAAGGAAGCACAGCAGTGCTGAAGTCAGGGGTTGGTGAGCCCAACTGAGAGTGGAGCCGGTGGAGGGACCTTCAATAATCCACGGTCAGTGTTAGGAATGAGACCCCCCCACCACCACAGGAAGGATGCTACCAAATGGGCGACATGTTGGAATCTATATTTCTTTATATTCTTTATCAAATGTTTCTCTCTTTTTTTGTGTTCCTCTCTTCTTCCATCTGGTATCTTGATTATTATATGTCTGGGTATAGATTTTTGGCTGTAGGTGGCTGGAGTTCTGTATGCCTCACATAACTGAATGTCATTTTCTTTTCCCATGCTTGGGAAGTTTTCCTTAATTATTTCCATGAATAGCCTTTGTAATTTGCCTGTATGTATTCCTGCTTCTTCGTTCACATTTCTGATTCTTAAATGGTAGATTCTCTTGTCATCTTCTAGCCTTTGTATTGTTACTGCCTGTTTCCTTGTTGTTTAAGAGATCTTTCCTTTCATCATCACACACTGCCAACTTGTCTTCAAGTTTTGATAGTCTATCCTTAGTTTCTTTTAAGGAGTTTTGCCAGCTTTCAGTGGAGTTTTTAATTTCCTGGTAGTCTCTTTGAATCTGCTTCATGTATTCTTCATGGCAGTCTGCTGTGCCCACTGCTCTGTTACACTGGTGCATTTCCCATGAAGGTCTTTAGGGTCACCAGTAGTCACCAATGCCTGCAGTTTTGAGCCAGCTCTCCTGCAAAGTGAGCCAGAGCTCAGAGAGAAAGCACTGCCTGACACCTCTTTCTTCTGGGTTGAGTCTCTCTGTTTGCTTTACTTGTGGGCTTCAATTTTTAATTCACATCCCAGGGACCTATCTTCATCCTTCCACTCTTCCTCACATTGCTGTAGTCCAACATCTGGGCACCAAACCTCAGAGAAACTATTTACTGTTCAGCACTCCACCATCTTCCTGTATACCTGTTGGAATCGGGCAGGAGGAGCCTGAACTGGGAGCAACAGTGACTTCAGTTGGTTCCTCCCTCTTCAGAGCAGATTCGTGGGATTTGCTTGGACTGGGCCACACCCCTGTATGGGACCCAGTGAGCCGTCCCAAATTGATTCCCTGCACCTAGCAACCACTAACTGGTTGAAGGCCCCTGAAGTTTGGTGGTGAGGGGCAGGCATATGCAGCCACTGCTTACACCTCAGTGACAAGAGCAGGCAGGAGAGAGCAGAGTTCCCTTGCTTTGGAGGAAACGTGGCCAACAGGGAAGGGGGCTAGGACAAGCACTATAACCTGTGTGGAGGAAGCCAGGACCATGACAGGAGAGAGAGGCAGGAGGAGGCCCTCAGCCCAGAACCCTGAGAGCCCTGATCCAGCAGAGGGAAAAACAAGGGAGACTGAGGGCAGCAAACGCGCAACATCAGACATGGTTTCAATGAACATAAAGAGATATCTTCGGAACCTTGTAGACAAGCTCAAAACTGAAATATTAAATCAGGTAAAGCAAGATATAAATAGAGTAATAAAAGAAATGCTCTCAGGAAGCATATCTCAGGAAGATACAGATGGAAGAAGGGAGGAACACAAAAAAAGAAGGGAAACATTCGATAAAGAATATAAAGAAAATATAGAATGCTATGTTTTGTTTTTCCCTCTAATACAGAAAGGATAGAAATACATGTAGAGATTCATGCATGTGTAGCTGTTCACACTCTCACTGTTTGACTATCTACTTTGTATGCTTTAATTTTGTAACTTGAACAACTATTTCTAAGAGGATAATATGTAATTTATTAATTAGTGATTTATTGTTTATCTTTTTTTTGAAATTCTATATTATCTCTACCCTCTACATGCTTTTGTTTCTCTTTAAATAAAAAAAATTTTAAAAAGTAAAAGGAGGAATAGAAAGTGCTCTAAAGGATATAACTGCATTTATCTTTAAGTGTGTAGGATTGATAACTATGTTGCTGTTATTGGATCACTGAACTTCTTTGCAGCCTCACTGTTTGATTGTCCACTCTATATGCTTTAACTTTGTAATTTGAACAACTATGTCTAAGAAGACAATATGTAATTTTTCAACTAGTAATTTCTTACTGTTTATTTTTTTCTGAAAATCTGTATTATTTCTACCTCTTTTCCTGTTTTGCTTTTTCCTCTTTAAATAAAATTTTTTAAAAAGATGAAAAAAATAACAAAGGAACACACAAAAAATTAATCCAACAGCTCCAAATGATGCAAAGAAGAATAACATAATATTTATCACAGTCAATAAAAAAGCAAGAGACAGAGCAAATGACATAGAAAACCCATTCACAGAAGTAATGGGAGAAAAATTCTCAAGCATGAAAAAGGAATTTGACATACAGACAAATGAGGCATGTAAAATTCAAATTAACTGTGATTCAAAAAAAAGAACAACAACAGAAAACACATCAACACATACAATAGTCAAGATTCCAGAAATTCAACACAGAAACAGAATTTTAAAAGCTGTTAGAGGGGCCAGAGGTATAGCTCAGTGACATAGCACCTGTCTGGCAAGCACAAGGTCTTGAGTTCAGTTCTTGGTACAAAAAAAAGCTGTTAGAGAAAAGAAACAAATCACCTATAAAAGAAAGCCTATCAGAATTGCAGCAGACTTTTTAACACAAACCCTTCAATAATTGGAATGAAATATTTAAAGCCTTAAAAGAAAACAAACTCCAACCCAGATTGAGGTACCCCATAAAACTAGTTGGAGAAATAAGATACTTCCACAATAAAGAACACCTAAAGAAATTCATGATCATCAAGCCAGCACTCCAAAATGTTCTGAAGAACAATCGAGAAAAACATAAAGTATGATTATGAAAGACATGGTTAGTGACTCTAGAGCAGATTCACATGAAAAAAATAGAGAAGCTTAGGAAAATGATGGAAACCATGAATGTCCAACATAGGAAAGAAATAGAATCCATGAAACAAGTTCACTCAGATATACAGAATATTAAAAATTTCACTGAAGGAATATGCAGCAGAATGACCCAATGTGAGGACAGACTATCAGATATAGAAGACAAGATTGTGGTTAGCAATTATGAAAAGGAAATATTTCTTAAAAATAACAAGGGACTACAAAAAACAACAAAGGACCCCAACCAAATGAATATACCAGGAAAGGCAAGTAATTAAACAGAGGGTCAGGGGAAGGAATCAACAACAAGAAAATAATATAAAAAAGATAAATTAATGCATATTAGTTATAACCTTCAATGTAATGGCCTCAGTTCAACAATCAAAATAAACAGATTGAGCGGGCAAGGAGAACAAGAAATCAACAAGAAGCCGAGACCTCCTGTGAGTTGGCACCATGTGTGAACTGGAGGAGAACCATATGCCAACCCCTTCCAGCATGCAGGCAGGAAGACAAGAAGAGCCAACATTCCCCTGTTCCCCCAACCCCAGTAAGTGACTGCCTGATCCATAGAAACACAGGCTGTGATGATAGCTAATGAGGTAAAATACAACTTAATACTTGTAGTGTTTGGTGTTTCACTGACTTTGCAGGCCTAAAGCTGATAGACTGATCATCTATTCAGAGGATAACAATATGCAGTGTAGCATATATAGGGGCTCTCCTTCTGAAGGTGGTGGCCATTTCTAATTCCCTATTGTTTCAAAATCCTGTATCATTCTCATTGTTTTATTTGGTTGGATTTTTTTTGGTTTTATCTTGCTTGATTTTGTTGTGTCTGATGGCATGGGCAGCTATTTCAAAGATAACAAGATATATTATGGTAGGCATTTGGGGTATACTATTATCTTGTTTTAAAGTCCTGTATTGCTTTAATTGTTTTATTTTTATTGGTTCTATTCTGTTTCTGTTTTCTTTGATTTTACTATGTCTGAAGATATGGGCAGCTATCTTGAAGACAAGAGGCATTATGGTAACAATTGTTGATTTCCTATTATTTGTTTTGAAAACCTGCATCAATTATACTGTCTTGTTTTCATTAACTTTATGCTGTTTTATTTTGCTTGATTTTATTCTCTCAAAAATAAAATTTTAAAAAAATTTTAAAAAGAAACAGATTGGCAAAATAGATTATGAAGCAAGTTCCAACAATATGCTGAATGCAAGAAACACATTTTTTTAATTTAAAGAGAAAAAAACATGAAAAGGGTAGAAATAATATAGAATTTCAGAAAAAAGATAAACAGTAAGAAATCACTAGTTGATAAATTACATATTGTCCTCTTAGAAATAGTTGTTCAAGTTACAAAATCAAAGCATACATAGTAGATATTCAAACAGTAAGACTGTAAACAGCTATGCATGCATGAGTCTCTACATGTATTTCTATCCTTTCTATATAAGAGGGAAAAACAAAACATAGCAAGACAAAACAAAACAAATTCCTATAAAAACATGAAACCAAAAAGTCATATAAAACCACAGTACAAGGTGATCTACAATGATTACTGTGTTGAAGAAACACATTTAACTCGAAAAGAAATTCATAGACTGAAAGTCAAAGGAAGGAAAAAAATACTCCATGTGACAAGAACCCAGAAAAGCAGGGTAGCTATTCTATTTGCAGGCAAAGTGGGCTTCAAGCCAAGACTATTTAAGAGAGACAAAGAAAGTCACTATATTCTTGTAAAGGGAACTTTATCCAAAAAGTGATAAAAATCATAAATATATATGTGCCAAAAACTGGCATACCCAACTGTATAAAACAAATATTAATAAACATGAAAAATCAAATAAACATTTAATACAACTGCAATGACATGAAAAATTAAATAAGCACTAATATAATTGTAATATGGGAGCTTAATATCCCACTGTCACAAATCTAAACAAAAAAATCAACAAATATCAGAACTGAGCCAAACTTCTGAATAAATGGACTTAGTACATGTCCATAGTGTTCTACACCACAACATCAGAACAACATCATACATGTTGTT
Organism: Hydrochoerus hydrochaeris; assembly: GCA_004027455.1. Taxonomy (NCBI): domain Eukaryota; kingdom Metazoa; phylum Chordata; class Mammalia; order Rodentia; family Hydrochaeridae; genus Hydrochoerus; species Hydrochoerus hydrochaeris. The sequence continues at coordinate 15,539 of PVLA01003214.1, read as the reverse complement.
CTAAGCTGCACATAAAATGTTCTCCAAAATGGACCACATCCCAATTCCCAGAACATGCTTAAGTAAATGCAAAGTAATTGAAAGTCCATGCATATTATGAGACTATAGTGCAATGAAATTGGAAATCAATGGCAAAAGAAACTACAAAAACTATAAATACATGGAAATTAAATACCAACCTCCTAAATAACCAGTGGGTCACAGGTAAAATTAAAGAATTAGTTTTTAAATTAAACGATAATGCCAATACAATATACTGGAACCTATAAGATGCAATGAAAGAAGTCCTATGAGGGAAATTTATAGTGGTGAATTTCCTTCTCAGAAAAATTAAAGAGCTTAAATAAATACCCTAAGGTTGAATCTCAACTCAAAAAAAAAATGTCAAACCCAAGGCTCATATAATGGAAAAAATTATAAAAATCAGAGCAGAAAATAATGCAACAGACACTAAGAAAACAATACAAAGAATCATTGAGCAAAGACTCTGTTCTTTGAAAGATTACATAAAATCAACAAATCCTTAGCAAAACTTATTTTAAAGAAGGAAAGGAAAGACTCAAAGCCATGGAATTAGGAATTTAAAAAGGGTGAAATCATGATAGATGCTGCAGAAATCCAGAAGATCATTAATACCTACCTCATGAAACTGTATTCTAATAAGATGGAAAGCACAGTGAAATGAGCAGATACCTAGATACATATGAATCACCAAAGCTAACTGAAGAAGATATAAAATTTCTAAGTAAATGAGTATCAGTCAGTGAAATTGAAGATGTAGTTAAGAACCTACCAACAAAGAAAAGCCCCAGTCCTGATGGATTCACTGCTGAATTCTAAAAGAAATTTAGAGAAGACCTAATACCACTACTTCTCAAACTGTTTGATGAAATTGAAAGGGAAACAATATCTAAAATTCATTCCTTGAAGCAAGCATTATCTTGATACCAAAACAAAGAAAGACCCATCTAAGAAAGAGAACTACAGGACAATTTCCCTAATGAACATAGATGCAAAACTCCTTAATAAGATACTGGCAAACAGGGGCTAGGGATTTAGTTCAACGGTAAAAATGCCTGCCTGGCAAGCACAAAGTGTTCAGTTTGATCCCCAGTACTGCCCGCCCCCCCCCAAAAAAAGATACTGGCAAACAGAATACACCAAATTATCAAAACAATAATACAACATGACCAAGTAGTATTCATCTCAAGGATGCAGGGATGGTTCAATATACACAAATCAATGCATGTAATACACCATATTAACAGAGCCAAAGACAAAACCATATGATCATCTCAATAGATGCAGAAAAAGCATTTGAAAAAGTCCATCACCCATTCATGATAAAAAAAATACCCTACAGAAAATTGGAATATATGTCTTTATCTCAATCTGATAGAAGCCATATGTGAAAAACCAATAGCCAACATCATACTAAATGGCCATATGCTGAAATTTTACCCTCTAAAATAGGAACAAGACAAGGATGTTCACTAGCACCACTCTTACTCAATATAGTTCTGGAACTATTAGCTAGAGCAGTTAGATTAAAGAAAGAAATAAAAGGAATAAGGATGGAAAGAAGCTAAATTATCATTATTTGCAGAAAACATGTTGCTTTACATAGAAAACTCCAAAAACTTCACCAAAACACTTCTAGATTTAATAATAAATTCATATCATAGCAGAGTACAAAGTTAATACTCAAAAATTAATAGCATTCCTGTGCACAAATAACAAATGCACTGAGAGAGAAATTAGGGAACCAACACCTTTCACAATAACCTCAAAAATATGAAATACCTCCAAATCAATCTAGACCACTACAGTGTGGGAAAAAATTTTTGCCAGATATTCATCAGAAAAAGATGAATATCTAGAATATATGAAGTATCCAAAAAAAAGATCCACTCAAATTCAAGACCCAATCCATAAATGGGCATCTGAAATGAATACATATTTCTTGGATAAAGAAGTGCAAACAGCAAATAAATATATGAAAAAATGTTCAACATCGTTGATCATTTGAGAGATGTAAATTAAAACTACACTCCAGAAAGCATAGGTATCATCAAGAAATCAACCAATAACAAATACTGGCAGGTATATGGACATAAAGGAACATTTTGTTATTGGTAGGAGTGTAAACTGGTGCAATTACTTTGGAAATCAGTGTGGTGATTCCTCAAAAAACTAAAACCACGGGCTCCATTTGACCCAGTATCCCTTACTTGGTAAATTTCAAAAATAATTAAAAGCTTCACATCAAAGTGACATATGCATATCCATGTTTATAGCATACAGTTTATAATAGCTAAATCTTGCAAACACCCAAATGCTCATCAACTTATGAGTAGATTAAGATGTTGGATATTTATATAATAGAGTACTACTCTGCCATAAAGAAACATAAACTTAAGAGACTGTTAGCTAAATGGATGCACTTTGAGACCATACTCTTAAGTGAAATAAATCAGACACATGTGTTTAAACATCTCGTTGTTTTTCTGGTGTGAGAAACCAAGTGTAAATAAGGACCAAAATGTATAATAGATATTGGAAAATGGGAAAAAAAATTTCAAATGAGAAGGTGAATAAGGGAAAGGAAGGAAGGGACAAAAAAGAGAACAGAAGGGAAAAATGGAAGCTAAGATTTTGTAAATAAGAAGGGAGAGAGAGGTGTAAAAATGAAGAGAGAGAGGAATAGAAAAAAAGAAAGAAGATGTATCTTGTTCAGGTACAAATTCCCTATGATGAATGTTATCATTATATACATCTAAAATGTATCTTTAAAAAAACCAAATAGTTATAGAAGAAAATAGGAATAGAAAGACCTTATCTCAAACTGATAGAAACCCTGTATCATAAACTTGCTTCAATTCTCATAATAAACAGAGAGAAACTAAAATCAGGAACAAGGCACAAACGCGCTCCAAGCATTTCTCTCCAGTATTTTACTTGAAACCTTAGCGTGAACAATCAGGCAAGAAAAAAAAAAGGATTCAAATAGGAAAGAAACAAAACTGTTTCTACTTGGAAGTGATATGATCTTTTTCCAGATAAGAAAACTAGACTATCAGTCATGGCGGATTAAGTCATAAAGTAGATTTCTGTACACTTTCAACTACGCCGTTGTTGAGGAAAGGCAAGCAGATAACAACCTGAGCGCCATGTCAGATCATCAGGTCTATTCATTTTCCATGGTTGCTGTAACGAATAGTTACAAAACTGGTGGCTTAAAACAACACATACTCATTTTCTTACAGTTCTTTAGTTCCACTGTTAAAAATAGGTTTTACTTGGCAAAAACCAAGGAAGGATTCTGAAGCAATGTCTATACTAGTTGGAAAAGGTAACTATGGCCAGTTAGCGATCTCTACTATTGATTTAGGTGAAGGAAATGCCATGTATTTCCCACCTTGCCATAAGTGCAGGCTACAAGGAGAGTTTCAAATTACGGACAAAGAGTGATCAGGCAGCCCTGAGTGCTCCAGTCTCAGCTGGAAGGGCCTGGTGAGGATGGTGCTCCAAAGATATGCCTGCTTTGGTATCTTGTCGTCTTTCCCTCTGCAGAGCTTGAGATCCTTGTCCTTTTGTGGAAAGCTGAACTCCCTGCTGGGCTCCAGGAATGACTGACTCTACCCTTGGGGACATTTCTCATTGAATTTCTAAATGTCTACACAAGCATCCGTGGTGCTGCTAGAGACACCAAAATAGGTAGGGTACTTCCACTGTAGTACACAGTACTGCAGGATAGGTGCAGACCTGAGTAGCTTACCCTCTAAATAGAGACACAAACACATGGCCACACCAGGTAAGCTAAATGGTACTTGTCAGATGCCACTCGAGCCATTTCTTCCACTTCCACGACTGGGCTAACTCCAGGGCTTAAAAGTGTTCTTCGCTCTTCTGCTCTCTCCAATCCTATTCAACACCACTTCTTCTGCGTTCCTCCCAGGCTTGAAGAACATCTAATTTCTTATTGACTTTTGCTTTTCATAGCATCTTGAGACCCCTGAGGATCTCTGTACTCTGTGGTTATTGAGGACCCAAGCGAGGGCCTCTACCTGGTAACGGGGAAGTGCAAGGGGTAAAAGACCTGGCCATTGTTCATGTACATGACAGATTAATGCCGAGGGCAGGTACGAATCAGGTAATCGCACCTGATATCAAAGGATTCCTGGAATCAGTCCTACAAGGAAAAGGCCCATTGTGTTCTGAAAATGCTGAAGCTGCCTTGAGGAAGTGACGTTTGAGGGTAAGCAGCGGCAGGCCTGAGTGAAAGCATGCAGCGTGAGTTACAGGTGTTGTTCCCAGTACTAATAACCCTGCATCCTCTCGCCCTGGCCCTACTCTTATCTCCTTTGTATTGATGGCAGCATATTCCTTGCCTTCAAATCTTGGGACCCCCCCCCACTCCATATAAATTCTGGGCTCAACTTACAGACACATTTCTGGATAAAAATAAAGTAGTACCTTCCCGGGAACAGGGAAAGTAGAATTTCCTTGTACAAAGAATTAGAAACCAGAGGAAGAGTGTGAGATAATACAAACCAACAAATAAGAACAACAACAACAAAACCCCACCTCTTTCTCCAGTGCCTAAAGTGAATGCAATGCCACTGTCACCACTCAGCAAACTGTCTATGCGAAGTGCCCCAAAACTCAACTCTAATGTCATTATCTGCAGTTCAAATCCTAGGCAAGTTGTTGTAGCTTTTCTATAGGGGGTGACCATGGTCTAGAGATTAATCACATTTATATCCTTCACAGTGGTTTGCATTAAATAAGTGCACTAACTGGCAATAAATATTAAACTGAATTTCCAAGCTTCAAGAACAATTATATAATTATTAAATGAATACATTTAAGACCATTTCCTTGGAACTGTCACCAGTGAGAAGGATCAAAGTTATGAAAGAACACTGGATTAGAGTCAAAAGGACAATGTCCTGTTCTCATTCTGGTTCTCACAGACTCCAGGGCTTAAAGTTTTCAAACCTTATAAACCTGCTTTCATTGTAAAATGTGATAAAGTCATCTGTTTTAGTATTTTCATAGGAAAAGCAAAAATTGAAGTATAATCAAAACTACCTGGAAAATACCCCAGGAAAAAAATGACACACTAGACAGCATTTCTCCCTAGATCCACTGCTGCCAATTTCTCTCTAGTGTTGGAAATGGTTGATATTGATGCCACTCAATATCAGATGAAATGGTTGGTTTGTATCCAGGAACCCTGTTGTAACAAGAATGCACACCCTCTGCAAACACTAAACCACACCAGTGTGGTGAAACGCTTCCCCTCTGAGAGGTACATCATGCCAGAGTTACCAGTGTCTGATGCACAGCTCCCATTTCTACAACCACTGTTTTTCCACCTGCTCTGAGAAGAAAATTATACCTCTTCATCTCTGTGTGCCTCCAAAAGATTCTGGGAGGATACATGAGGATCTGTGTTACAGAAAACTTGACAAGAGCTCAAAGCAGTGAAATAAAATCTCCAAAATAAACCTGCCACATCAACACTAAGTTATGTGACCAACAATTGCATTAAGGTTTGTATAGATATTGTGGAATCCCAGCAACACCAGTGTTCTTAGACAGAACCAGTCCACTTCTCTACACAACATAGAATCACACGTACCATAAACAGTATGTTAGAAATGGGGAACTTATTTTTTAAAAAGGTGAACTGTGTTGCACTTAGAAATTTTTTTTTACTATGATTTGATTTGTTTCTTTACAACTCACTCTAATGACTTTCGCAATGTCTTTTGGAGCCACACAAAGCACGCATTTTTCCATGTAATAGCATTTCAGATTATTTGAGGACAGCATTGATATCTCTCCTTATAGGATGAGGACAAAAGTTTTCATTTAACCATTCTAGGAATCCATCGCTACATTTGCAAAATTTATCAATGTCCCTATGGGGTAGCCATAACCCAGTCTGTCTATATAGGAGGCTCCTCTACTGGAAAAAAAAATGTGTTTCTTTCCAGAAATAACTGCAGATTTATCATAACGATATAGATTAAATGAAAATTTCAGATGCATCCAATTTCATGGGTATAGAGTATGGGTTAAAAATTCACTACCTTAATTTCACAAAAAGAATCCAATTTTAAACTTCCCATCATTTCATATTTGAAACTTCTCTAGGCTTCTGTTTAGGCTCATGCATGCGTGCTATCTCTGGAATTCACGTTTTCAAGAATGTAGACTAAATAGAATCAAGATATTGGGATTTATGTTTTCACATACCCAGAGATAATCGGGAATGTGACACTATTTCTCAAAAAACTACAACCTGGTGAGCCTATTTACCATAACACAGGTAAATTTAAGAACAGACTAAGTCCCAATAACTCTACAAGCTCCTGAACAAAGAAATCCCCTACATTTTTGTGATTCCACGGTTCTGAAAGGACCAATGGCTCAGTGATTCACCCAGTGATACATATGTCCCTGTTATCCAGCCTAATTGTTCTCTGAGCTTTGCAGTGACTAAGATGGACAGTAGATATAAACTGGGACATGTACTGTGAAATCTGCTCATAATTTCCACTAAGAATTGACAAGTTTAAAAACAGTGTAGGAAAATTACTCATAGCTGTGGAGGAAAATGGGAAAAAACTTGCAAATGGGCTCTTAACGAGGATGTCTTAGTGTGAACATATGCAAAAAGAACTTTCATTAGGACATTAGGATGAACAGAACAGACATTAGGATGAACAAAAATGGTCAAGCTAAGTTTTAGTTTATAAGTCTATAAGGTCATGGTGATTGCATATACAACAGAAAGCTTATTCATGAAGTAACATTTGTTTACTCTTAAGAACAATATACCTGGCTGCCCCAAAACACTTCAATAAGACAAAAAATACCAACACATTAGTCAGAAATATAGCTTTATTAGCATAGTATTTCATAATCTAAAAACTTATTTTCTAACCTTGGGAAGAGAATATTGCAACTTCTATACAAGTAATTGACCCTGCAGAATACTGGAAAACAGTGTCTAAGTGCTCTGAACTTTGTAGATAAGAACCTGTTATTTAGTTTGAGAAGAAAGAAAAAAGAACAGTCCTAATGAAGATTTCTGCTTTACAAAACAAATAATAAAATTTGATCTATTCTTCAGTTTAACCTCAAACATGTTTTCCCAAAAACTTTGGTGATTTCACCCAAATAGCAACAGCCTCAACTCCATGACTGACTGCCTAAGGAACAAGAATAATATTTTAAAACAGGATCTACGTGGGGCATGGCACACGTCTTGGGCCATGGCACGTAGGTGAATTATCCCTCCAAGTGAGTCAGCTTCCATTTTTCAGCAGAACTTATGTGTCTTGAAGGAATTGCTACCTACATAACACATTCTTTTGTATGGAGAGAAGAAATGAACTTAAAAAAGAAAATGTCTAGTATAATCAATACATTTGAATACTATTTGTCTTGTGGAATGTATATGGAATACTTATGACGTTATGATGCTTTCTGAAAATCGCTGGGTACCACTGTCAGAGAGGGATGACATGCCCTCTAAGCATGTTAAATGAACACCAAACACATTACTCTAAATAAAACAGAAGAGAAAATCTACCCGTACTATCTTTAAAAGCAAGCTCTCAGTTGCACACACATTATGGGACAAAGAGCATGCAAATAACCAAATCATTACTTTTTTTTAGTATGAAAAAGGCAAAATGCAATAATGGTATAAGCATCAATAATAATTTATCTTTGGAGGAGGTTAATTGTCCAAATAAATAAACATTACAATTTTTACAATATTAGCCTAAACAATGACATGATATTCACGGCAATGTTTTTACCCACTTGATAGCTGCATATATACGACATGAACACCCCATTCTGATAAACCAAACGTCAAAGTGAAGACTCAAAAATCAGCATTTCCACCAAGAGAAGTTCAAAATATTTGAAAATGGTAAGTTACACTTCAATTTACTGGCATTTTAAGTAACCACTTTGTTATCTATTTTAATGTACTGCTAATATGATGCTTACTTCAATAACAATCATAATTCTACTAATATTAATTAGGTTAGTTTTAATTTTTAAAATAGAGTATTCAGTTTACATGGACAAACTTAATTTTTAGTATATATGCTGCCAAAGCAAGCACTAAACATATAGTTTTAAGACCACCCACCACAAACACATACTTGCTCCATGAGTATTTAAAAATAAATTATTAATATACTTGACTTATATAATTGTGTGTATATTATATATGTATATTATATATATATGTATTTGTGGAAAAAATCATCTTGTCTCTAGAGGGATTCAGCACTTGTAAACTCTCCATGAGACCTGATGATATTGCTAAATGTAATGAAAAATACATTAACTTCATTCTAGAAGAAAATTTTAAAGTGGGAGATCCTTAAAAGATATTTCTCTATAGAAACAAAAGCAATTTGAAGGAGGACAGTGTCAGATTCTGAATCCTACATGCACTGTTTGTTTCAGAAATTACTTCAGAATGCACTGTACAGTGAACACACCTGATAGCTGGTTGAAAGATAGGAAAATATATTCAGTCATTAAAGGACACAGAAGCACTAAGATACAAAGCGAGCTGCTTGTTAAAAAGTTAAGCTACTGAAGAGAAAGTCACGCTCACAATTCAATGAGCAAGCTGTGACATTACCTGGAAAGCAGGTCTTAGGAAAGGGATGGGTGCTATCTACAGTGCCTACTCAATGGTACCAAAACCCTAGAGTGCCATCTACTGGCACTCCAAGCACTTGGGCACATCACCAACGCTGGGCGTTGATCAAAGAGCTTCAGGGTCCTCCCAGACCAGGGTCTTGGAAGCAGCTATCAAGACCAATGCTGGCAGCATAGTTAGAAGATGCAGAATATTTAGCCTGAGGAGCCAGCACAGTGTATCAAAATCTGAATAAACGTGCATTTAAGGACACAGAAAAACCTGAATGAAACAAACTGAAAAGCAATCTGCCAGAATGAAAAGTGAATTTTGACTGAACAAGTCCCATAAACATCCCTGTAGATTAAAATCTTGATTAACCAGAACTTTTAGGGGGGAAAGAAATTCTTATTTTGAAGGCTTCCAAATTAACTGAAGGGAAGGTTAAATGCTAACAAAAATAATTTTACTGCTTTTACTAGACCCTCATCTATACTTTCTTTGTCACACAATTTAGACAGCAGTGGGCACAGATGACATTCCCCCCAGTGTCTGATGCTCTTGTGTGGCCCTGGCCATGAGAAATTCTGTGCAGGAGCCCAGAATCCAGGATTTCTAGAGACCAGACCAATTATTTTCAAGGCTAAAGTTTTGTTTTACTAAAACTTTAGGATTATATTGCTTCATTTAAAAAAAAAACTCTTCCTGTAATCTGCCTCTTGCTCTTAAAGGGGAGGGGATGATAATAAAATTCTGGTTCACTGAGGTTCTCCTTGGTTTAATTCTGGTTAATCGAGATGCTTGTATGTTATTTCCTCTGCTTTGCCAATACATCCTACTACTGGCTGTGTCCCAAAGGACAGCATTCTTGGCCACCAGAACAAGTGGGGGAGTCCAGATCCACCCATCCTTTTAGATGATGTTCACAATTGCTGTTGGCTTTTTTTTAGCCATTTTGGGCCTGATGTTGCCCTTCCGGCCCAGCCCCAGGAGCTCCCCTTTTCTGGGCAGTCTGCAGAGGTCTCTTGAGGACTCAGCCTGTTCGTGGGTAGACTTGGCTGGTGGCACACTGGCTCTGTCATCCTTGGCTTTCTTCAGGTGGCTCCTCCCCTTTGGGTGGAAATGGGCCTTGAGATCAGGGTAGTTATACACAGAATGTGGATGTCCTCGGCTTCTGCAGAGGTTGATCGAGAGTGGAGGAAAGATAAGCAACCAGAAAGATTTCTCTAACTCTTAGAAAATACTAACTACCTGTCTACAATCACTTCTGCACGCCACAGTGGCAATCATGCTCCCACTAACACAAACCATAAATACTGGAATTTCTCCTCCAAAAAGTTTCTGTGACCCTCATAAAATGATCACAAGGTACTAAATCCCCAGGTAATATTACCAGTCCCATCACTAGGGACAAAAATGAGGCACAAAAAATTTAAATGACCACTACCCTCAGAATAATATACACAGTTGGTTCATGGAAAAGATGGAAACAAAACCCATGTCTCTTGGCTATTTAAGTCACTACCAGGGTCTCAGAAAAATCCACTGTATAGGTATTATAAAGTTTATAATTTATGTAAGTAATGTAGTATGCATACTATATTGATAGTACTGTGGAGCTATTATGACCATATTATGTCTCAATAAGAGGAAGTTCACTAGATAATACTGTGAAATATGATTCTAGCATCATCACGGCCCCATATACTAACAGAGTTAGCATATTTGAATGTCACATCAATATTTTAGTTAGATACACTTGCAAATAAATTTTCACCTAAGCCTCTCAAATCCATCTCTCTGATAGACACATAAAATGCAACAGGGAAACATATAATATACACATTATGAAATGGCTCAAGTATAAAAAGGCATACATACAGGCATTTGGGTTTCCTATTGGAGGAGATATCTGTAAGCTGAAAGAAAACAAACAAACAAACAAACAAAAAAACCACATTACTTAACTTGATGGCTTGGTTTGATTTTAAATATCTTTCTTGTGTACTTAAGAAATTCAGCTCTCAGTCAAGAAGTCAGAAACTGCTATTGGTAGCATTACTCGGGGCGCCACCTGCCAGGTCAGTATCATCCTGTTTCTGCTTACCTAGGGGGTCTCCGTGGGCACCTGTTCTCAGTTTTCTAAGAAGCCCACATCAGCAGATCTTGAAAATATAAAAGTCAAAAAGCTTCCCAACAGATCAATACTTGGGTAAATACATTTTTTAAAACTGGACTGATGTACCATTATTTCTTCAGTGATCAGGCTGTATTTCCAGCTAATTTACTACAGTTGTGGCTGGTCACAAAGTAGTAACTGTGAGGAAATTGGCATAAGACCTTTACCGCCTAAAATGCATTATATTTAAAATGAGAACATATTAAGACTAACTCCACAAATACCCCTGGGCAATCTACCGTTAAGATTATTTTCCATTCCTCATAACTCATGCAATCAAGTGTCTGCATGCACTTTTGTGGCTGGATTCTGAATGCCTTCACTTGCAGATTAAATTGATAATTATCATTTCCTGATCCAGATATTACTACTCAGATGATAAACTGACCTATGTTATTCTCAACCTTTAGTTCCTGACCTCCTACATGGAGCTTTTATTAGACAAAGTGATGTCAATCAGCACGCAGACCAACAGAGGAAATAGCCAGGACACACTTGGTATCTTAGGAAGACTGGCTTCAGGACCCCATGAGGGTACCAAAATTCACAGATGCTCAAGTCCCTTTTATAAAGTGGCCTGGTATTTGCATATAGCCTATGCTTATCATTCTATATATGCTGAACATTTCCAGATTACTTACACCTAATATAATGTAAATGCTGTATAAATGGTTGCTATCCTATATTTTTTAGGGAATAATGATAAGAAAAAATCTGCACATATTCAGTGGACATACTCTCTTTATTTGGTACACAATTTTTTCCAAACATTCTCAATCCAAGGTTGGTAGGATCCATGGATATGGAACCCATGAGTATGGAGGCCAACTATACTAAAATATATGCATGGTGTTTCAGGTCCCTACAGGCTTGGAAGAACTGAACCCCTGGCTCTCTTCTGACTTCTCCTTTGTACAAATAGCCCTATACATCTACCTGCTGAGACAAAACCTTGCATTCTTCTTTGATACTTCTCTCATAAACTAATCTAATCCTTCAGCAAAGTCTTGTCGATTCTGCACACAGAACACATCTCACAGCCATCATTTCTCAGTGTTTCATCTACTTCTCTGCCAGCTGCCACCTCCCTTGCCTTATACCAGCTTCCTACCTCATCTCCCATGCTTGTACCTGCCCGGTCACTCCCACAGAGCAGCCAGAGTGGTTCTGTGAAAATACAGATCACCTCCTATTGAAAACCTTCCAGTGGCTTCTCTGTGTGCTAAGGAATAGATCCAAATTCCTGCCAGGCCCGATGATGGATCTTCCTCCATTCTCTGACCTTACCTCCTACCACTCAGCCATGCCAAGTTCATTCCCTCCTACTCTACCTGCCTCTTTCCTGCCTAGAACATTCCACTTCCATCTTTTCACAGAGCTGACTCCTATTGGCTATCCAGGTCACAATGCAAAGGTCGCCTCCTCAGCAAGGCTTTTCTGATCACCCAATCTAAAGCAGCTCTCTCGCTCTGAAGCCTTCAAATGTACCATTCTACTTTCTATCTCTGTAGTGATTACCATTATGCAAAGTTGTCTTCACTTAGTCACGTCTTGTGTTAGCATCCTCACCAAGAGCAGGGATCTTGTCTAACTTGCTTACAGCAGTTTCCTCTGCATGCAGTAAGCTCTGTGTCCCCAGTAAATACGTGTTAAATGAATTACTGCTAGTCCCAAATTAGCAACCTGCAGGAAATAAATGCAACACTTAAAACAAGATTATCCAAGCTGTTGTGTGACCTTCCCTCCAAGCAGTTCTGTGAGTGATTTTGGCAGATGGGATATTAGGTCACTTTGTGTCTAATTCGACAGCATTTTTCAGAATGTAAAGATAAAATATCTGACTAAGCATACTGTATTTTTAGAAATCAGCCAGGTGAAAAAGAACACAAATGCTCAAGGGGATAAAGGGAAAGATACAGATGCCAAAGCACTATTTTAGAAAAGGTGGTAAGTCTGAGGGAAAGGAAATTTTTCCATAGCACAGAATAATGCAACATTAGAAGTCATCTTTAAAAAGAAGCAACTCATGGATCAATCTAGTAATTGCCCTGCTCTCTGGAGGGGTCATCAAAAAGAGAAGGAAGAAGAGCAGAGAGGGAAGCCAGGTGGAGATGAGGAGGGAGAAGAAAGGGACCCATGTGATTGTTACAGCACAGCCAAGGTGGGGAGGTTGGGAACTGGGCTGGAGGTTGTTTTCCTGACTCCTTTGCAAGAGGGAGCTCAAGTGTGTGAGCAGGGAATAGTGAAAGGAAAGTGGACAGAATGTTGGCTCAGTCTCTAATACCTGGGACAAGGAGTCTGGTTTTCTGGTATTGCTTCATTAAGTTGAGCCAAATATGTTACCCAAACACATGATTCAACACTTTCTCTGGTAAAAAGCATGTGCAGACTTTGCCATATGTGGCACACTATGGTCCAATACAGGACACAGAGGACTGTAGGTGGTGTGATCAAAATGTAAGGTGAATGTTTAATTAAAAATTTATTATTATTATAGTCAAACACACAATGGTCATTAATCCTCCCAAAAATATCCCTCCTCCCTTCAAGCACACTTATCCTAGCATTCTCACCACTTTCTGAAGCAGTTCTGGAAGCCCTTTGCTATGGATATCCTTAAAAGATGTAACAAAAGAGAAAAACCTGTGACTGCCAAGTGCCATCTAACAGAAAGGCAGGCTCATAAAAACATCATGGTGTGCCCTCGTCCATCTTATTCATTGGAACTGGCACTGTGGGATTTTAGCTCTTTCCCAAAGTGAAAATGAGTATGAAAAATAACCATTTTGAATCCATGCAGGACAATGAAGCAGTCATACCATAAATATATTCATGAAGGAGGACTATGAGAACTTTTTCAGAGAACGGTAAGAATAATGATATAACTGTTCAGAGTGAGAAGGTGTACTTTGAGGGGGATTAATACCCTAATAGCCTTAATACAGTCTTTTACTATAATTTTTTTAATTAAATAGTCACTGTATTTGTTGATCATACTTCATATATGGAAACGGAAGAAACTTAAGTCACCTCGGCCCTTTCAGAACATACACTGAATTCTTGGCCTTCCCAGGGCCGTATTTCTTCCATCCAAGTCAGGCAGTATCTTGATCACACTCCTCTCATACCCAGTTTCTCAATTCCTCAAGATGATCTTAACTATACTTCATTTACTTGGGTTAGTCAATTCTCAGAGCTGAGTAAGTCAGCTGAAGGCAAATCAACTCATGTTTGAGACACAGAAAGTATTGTTTATTAATATGTATTTATTCCTCACCATATTTGAATGTATTTACATGAATGTTACATGAATATATTCATGTATATATGGGTATATTAGTGTACATGTACATGTATGTTGTATATGAATACTTAAAATTTTGTGTACATATATAGGTATATATCTGACAAAGAGCTAAAATGCCACTTAACTTTTGATGACATGATACAGTGTAATGAGAAACATCTTGCTCTATCTCTCAAAAGGTATTGTCTTCAAACTTCAAAATTAATTGAGCAGAGGAAATAAACAAAGAAATATATAAAAAGAAAAAACTAATGGCTTCTTTACTTCCTCCTTCAGTGCCACTCTTTTCTGTCTTTAAGATTCTTCTTGGTTTAGCAGAGGAGGCTTTTACACATTTCTTACCTTTGGGTGACTTATTAGCCTAAGTACAAAAATGTTAATGTTACATTAAGAGTCACAGTTGGAGTCAAATAAAAAATGAAAAGGGTTGGAGAGGTAGCTCAGTGCTAGAGCACCAGGTTCAACCTCCAGTACATAGTTTTTTTTGAGAAAGGGTCTCACTATGTAGCCCAGGCTGGCCTCACACTCATGGAGATCCTCTTGTCTCATGAGTGTGGGATTATACACGTCTACCACCATGTCCAGTTCCTTTAATACTTAAAAGAAAAAACTCTCAACTGTCAAAGTCAGGATGATCAGAAATTAGCACTGAATTCAATCCCATCATTTTCCAGAGGAATCATAGGCTCTGGAAGACAAACCGTCTTGCCCAGTCAGAATCAAGAATGTTCCAGAAGCCAGGCCTTTCTACTTCACATCTGGACGTGGTGACCTCATGCCACAGCTCTCTCTTGACGAAGAAAAGATGGAAGAAGAAAGCAGGAGATGGCTGTGTCCCTCCAGCGATAGCTAGTGAAGACTGGACACTCTCATAATTTCCCAGTGGGGGAAAAAAGATATTAAGCTGGGCAGTGATGGGGGGCGCTGGGAAAACAGGCAGCCACAGCACGCCGCTCTGGTAAGTGGCTGTAGCCTGGCAAGCCGTGGCCGCCCAGGGCGAGAACCGTATCAGCGTTTCCTGAGATCCGCGTCATGCCATGTTGGACCTTGGGGCGCTGGGAAAACAGGCAGCCAGTTCACCCCTCTGGTGGGTGGCTGTGAGCCTACCGGGGTGCAGATAAGAATCAAACATCCACCATGACTCCCCCCCAACCCCCCCACGCCCGCTAGCAAGTGAGAGCCGGAGATCTGAGCATGTCTTGCGAGTCTGACTATATGCAATATAGCAAATAAGGGGATTTTCTTCTGCCATCTCTTTGAAGGCAAATATTTTATCTCTGTTTTGCTCTGTTTTGATCAATGGTATTGCTCTATTCAATATTCTGTTCTTGTAATTTCGGTATTTCCTTCGATATTGCTCTGCCTGA
>PVLA01003213.1:112175-223732 GCA_004027455.1 Hydrochoerus hydrochaeris | reverse complement strand
AAGACTTACTTCGAGTCACCCATGAAGCTCTAAATTTGTCCAATCCTAATCTAGCTGAGGACTGTTGGCTATGCTTAGCTCAAGGAACCCAAAGACCCTTGGCCCTTCCTGCTAACCTAACTGTGATATGCTATTGCTGGCTGTAGAGGTACCCCAGGTCAACATGCTTGTTGGAATAAAACAGCACCCCTCCATGTATTGGATGGAGGGGGCCCCCAAGACATAGCCACCTTGTATCATAAACAGCTTACGCATCTTTATTTCTGAGCAGATGCAGAGCACTAGATTAATGGTCCTAAGGACACAATATGAGCTCCTTCCCACTAAATGAGCCAAAGATTTGGCTCAAGTCACAACATCAGAGGGGAATGTAATAATCTGAACCACCTGCGCCATCATCTTGTTCTGTATGCGCCGCCATTTTAGATTTAAGTCCTTGTTCTTGTCACGAGATAAGTTTTGGTTTAATAAGCCTCAGCTGTTTCTCACAAAAGTTTCCTTTTCCCAGGAATGATGCTTCACTTGCCACCCTAAATGACCAACCAGCTCACTCCCCGTGTTCTTATCAGCCTACCCACCAATCAGCTGTATTGCTCCTCTATAAAAATAAACTCCCTTAGTTGTGAGGTGTGCAGTCTCTAGACCGGTTACCAGAGGCTGCGTCGCCAGGCTTGGCAATAAAACTCCTTCACCTTTGATTAATTGGATTGAATTTTTATTCCTTAGTTGGGCTATTACAGTAATCATTGTAGATCACCTTGTACTGTGGTTTTATACTACTTTTTGGTTTCATGTTTTTATAGGAATTTGTTTTGTTTTGTCTTGCTAAGTTTTGTTTTTCCCTCTATTACAGAAAGTATAGAAATACATGCAGATATTCATGCATGTGTAGCTGTCTACACTCTCACTGTTTGACTATCTACTTTGTATGTTTTAATTTTGTAACTTGAGCAACTATTTCTAAGAGGACAGTATGTAATTTTAACTAGTGATTTCTTATTGTTTATCTTTTTTTTGGAATTCTGTATTACCTCTACCCTTTACATGCTTTTGTTTCTCTTTAAATAAAATTTTAAAAAGAATAAATATAAAAATAAAAATACATTTTAAAAAATTGCTTAACAGCCTGCAGATAGAACAAAGCTCGAGCATCTGAAATATCCTTAAGCAAACAGGACCTTAAGAAGAAATAGACTGGCTGTGTCTCTAAGGCACACACCCTTCCCAAGCAGTGAGACAAGGCTCAGGAAAAAAGAATCACTTGCTACCTCCTTCTTCATTAAAGTCTCTCTCTTAGCTCATCCTTTGGGCTTTCATTCTTGCTTCAGATCCTTGCTGGGCCTCAGGGTCCCACTTCCCTCCTTCATCTGTTCCTTACATTGCTATATTCCAATGTCTGGACGTGAAATCTCAGGGAGTCTCTTTCTCTGCTGCCCACCACTTTGCCATCTTCCCGGAAGTCCAACTTGCTCTTTTTTCTGCTTTCTCCTTATACTAAAATACTATTGCTGTTCAAGTTTACTTGGAGAACTTTTATTCATCCAGTCCTAATAGGAATGTAAATATCTGAGAGCAAACTCTGGGACCAAAGTCAAATACAATTTTTTTTTATGACGGTACAAGGAACATTTTAAAATCCAAAGTTCCCACAGAGATTATTACAGAAGGGAACTAATAAATAGGACAAAGAAGGAGAAATAAAATAAAGTTATGGATATGAGGATATATTTCTTGGTAAGTAAAGATTTTTGTGTCATACGAGTTTGCCCTACTAGAATGAAAAAGGAAAGGTGGGAGCAAAATGAGGAAATCTAAGTAAGTCATTGTGTCTAGATATTCCCCCAAAGCCTCCCATGCTCCTAAGTGGGGCTTTTTGAAGCTACAGCTGGCTAGATTTAGGGTCGTGATACTGAGATTAATGGATTAAGGTGTGTGGTACTAAATTAATCCACTGATTGATTTAGCATAGTTCTGGGTATGGATAATGGGGAGGCCCAGCCTGGATATGGACAGCACCACCCAAAAGGATGGTAGCCTGGATGGGGTAAAAGGGAAAGATTAGGTTTGCTTTACTATTGCTGCTTCATGCCTGCCCTGCCACGGACTATTTCTCCTCTGCCATGGCCCTCCATGCAATCTTGGACTAAAACCTCTACAAACCATGAACTATTATAAACCATTCCTACTTTAATTTGTGGATGTCAAGTATTTTGTCTCAGTAATGAAAAAGTAATTAAGATATAAGTCAAAAAGAGTTTTGTGCTGGGTATGTGGTACATGCCTATAATTCAAGCACTCAGGTAGCCGAAGCAGGAGGATAACAGTGAGTTCAAGGCCAGCCTGGGCTACAAAGTGAGTTCAGGCCAGCCTGAACTGCATAGTGAAACTGTCTCAAAAAAACAAAAAAAATTTTTTTGTGTGAAGGATGAGGCTTATAAGTCCATTCTAAACCTTTTGCTCTTATTGGTTTTGCTCTGTTTAAGGTTGCTCCTTCCAAACCTTCTTGTTGCTCAAATGTGGCTAAAGGGGCTATGACACTGACTCTCAGTAGTCCATCATGTCCTTCCAATGTGGGAACAGGTGACACCAACAACCAGAAGCATATTTCCTCCATAAGGCACAATGAAAACAATGATTGATCAGTGATGCCTTTAGAAAAACTTTTACAAAGAAGGAACACATGGAAGGCATAAGAGTCATATCTGGTACCTCATGGATGCTCCACCTGGCCTTGAATCCTGTTAAGAGGAGATAGGAAGTGACTAGATGGTGACAGCAGGGGATTAGACAGTCCTCCACCAACCCAGCATCCCACTCTGACCTGATGCCCACCTCAAAGCCTGCCAGGCTCACTGAATCAGGTCCTTTTGTCAGCGAACTTATTAATGTGAAAGCTGATGATCTGAAGAGGAAATGGTTCTTGTCATATCCAAGTAAAGCTAGAGCTTGGGTATAATAACAGGGAACGCCTCTAAACATTTCTTCAGGGACTTTCAAAGTGCCCCAGGAAAGATTCCTCATTCTACATGCACTACATGATTTGCATACCTGGCACATGCATGCACAGATTTCTGTAACAAAGTTTACCTTCTATCTTCTCCAAGACCAGCAAATGAGACCACATTCTCTGGATAGAACTCAGAAAGTCACTTGCATACTGATCTGACCTGAGGTCCTGACACACCAGATTTCAAAGACCAAAAACTGGAATCCAAGCTAACATAAATATCTCCATTTTTGCTTTTTTTTTTTTTATCGGTACCAGGGATCGAACTCATGACCACGCACTTGCAAGGCAGGCACTTATGCTTGCTGAGCTAAATCCCCAGCCCCTCCATTTTTGCTTTTTAAAAACATCCCCTTAGGCCAGGCATGGTGGCACATACCTGTCATCCCAGCACTCAGGAGGCTAAGGCAGGAGGATTGCCATGAGTTAGAGGTCAGCCTGGGCTAAACAGTGAGTTCAAGGGCTGTCTGAACTACATTGTGAGATCCTGTCTCAAAAAAACTAAAAATAAAAAATAAAAACATCCCCTTTTTAAAAATCCCCATGACAAATCCATGTCATTATTCTTTGGGGAATCTGCTGTTTAGTTTGAGATTGGTCTCGTTTGCCTAGGACAGGATATTTGTGAATCTCAAAGTTCAGCTTTCTACCTACCTGGGCTAAATCCTAAAAAACTTGAGGAGTCCCCATCTACTTTGTGCCCAAAGCAATGTCTGTATTCTGGGAGTACCTGGCTTCTAGCAAAGTGAGCCAGGCCCAGGAGAAGAGAAGTCAGTCAGGTGGGGTGAGGTGACAGAGAGTTTTGTGTTCTCTTCAGCCCCTTCAGCCTGCTCAGTAATACAGGTCCCAAAAGGAGACAGCCATAGTGGTGCGCCTGGGAGGGGCACCTGAAGGCAGGGCCTGGGTCACCTGTGGATAATACAGACATCTAACCCACTCACCTGCCCCCAGGAGCTGGCTGTGAGCTGCCCTCCTCCCCTTAGTGTAGTGGGCTCTGTTGCTGTCCATCTGCCTCCTAACTCCCAGGCACGTCTGGACCCAATGCCCCTCTGTTCTAGGGCCACCCTGGCCAGCACCCATTGCCAGCAGTCCACTCAAGATCATCACACTTGCCTGTGGGGAACATAGTGCCAAGAGGTAGAAGTGTACAAAGAAGGACAAGTGGAGGGGACAGAGTCAAGGGGAGAGGGACAGGCAAGATGGGCAGAGAGCCAAGTAACCCAAAGATGTCAGGGCTCAGGCGGGCTTCCTCAGTCCAAGGATTTCCAGGGTCTCACCAAGAGGCTGCAACATGGAGGGATGTTCAAGGCTGACTCCCCTTGTGCCTGCAGCCCTCGTGCCACCCCATTGTCCTCATGCCCAGCCCTGTCATCCCAGTCGTGCTTGCTCCTGAGTCAAGGCAGACCTCTCAGTGCCTCACTCTTCTGGGTTCCACACTCCCTGCCAGAGGTGGCAGTCCCTGTGTTCCCAGAGGTGCCAGCCACCCTCACAGGCTGCACAGTAAGGCTCCTCTTCCCCAGAGCCCCACCCAGTGTGACCCACCCTGAGCAGGCATGCTAACTCCTTATTACACTCTTCTAGAAACCCCATCCCAGACTTCCAGTCCCTGGTCACAGCTCAGCCACTAGGATGTGGCATCGTCCTGGGCTCTTGACACTAAAGGCTTGTCCAGACCCTGCCCAGCTGCAGCCTCACCCACCTCTGTAACCTGGACAGAAGAAGGAAACCTATTTCCAAAGGTGGCTGTGAAGAGACTGAATGCCCTCAGGATTCCTGGCCCTGCAGAGAACTGGGAATCCCCAGCCTATGAACAGGAGAGGAAAGATGAGAGGAGGTTGCTGTCTGGCCCCTTTGCACTTTCTTCTGCCTTCCCCCACTTCCTGCCGTCTCTGGGCAGTCTGAAGTCTGGAGCCACCAAGCTCTACACTTCTTGTTTTGAGTTATTACTAAAGAATTGCAAATGTGAGCAAGAAGTTGCACCAGTCATGCACCATCCAAGCTAGCACCCAGCTGGAAACTACGGTCACCCCAGGGCACTGCCTGCAGGCAGGCAGCACAGTGTTCCACTGCCTCCTCAGTCACCAGGGATCCTCTGCCCACAGATGGCACCCACCTGGTACTGCTGCCTCAGACAGTCCCACAGGATGCCTGTACCCCATTCTCCATGACACAGTGATGGGGACCACTACCATGTGGTTCTGAGCAGGATTTAAAATTAACCAATTGGTTTTCTATGTTTACTTGTGAGCCTGTCCCAGGCCTAAACCTCTTGTCTGGAGATGGGCAGCAGATTCATAGTAAGTGAACCTTTATAAATCACTAGTACTGGCTGAGGCCAGTCTGTGATGCCTCAAAGCACAAGATAAGGCCACAGATGAGAACATCTGGCTACAACCCCAATTAACTAGAGACTACAGCTGCAGGTATCTCACTCCTGCTGTCTTAATCCTGCTATGAATGTCAACCTGTCAATAACATAATTCTCCTAAAGCAGCATAATTTACTACCTGGAGAAGTCTTTGAACTGATTCCCAAGGTCCTGCTCAGTTCCTGTGTTTTCCTCAATATCCCCTCCCTTTGTTTGAAAATAAAATAAATATGGGGGTTTCCCAGAGAAGTTCTTTGTCTCAGCCCCCGGAATCTCACATTCTGCTAGAGGGTTTTGATCCTCCTGGAGCCCATACCATACCATACCACTTGTGTGATTTACTTAAGCCTTTACTGTCCACTTGTTTGGGAAGCTGCAGGCCTGAGTCCATAAGGCAGTAGGCCCTCTAGAACAGTACTCCTGCTGGAAACCTACAAGAAGACTCACCCTGCATTCAAGAGGCCACACACATAAGCTAATATACATATACATCTTATCAACACAATACACACTCATCCTTTTAAAACATATACAACCTATGCACATGTATAAATACACACATGGCCCCACTCAGCCTCTTTTTTTTTTTTTTTAATCAGTACCAGGGATTGAACTCATGACCACTTGCCTGCAAGGCAGGCACTTATGCCAACTAAGCTAAATCCCCAGCCGCCACTCAGCCTCTTGAAGCCTCCTGCTATCACCACAAAGACATGCATCTCATGTGCAGCAAATGAGTTCCAGGGCTGGACTCAAACTGGGAGGGTGCCCATCAGCCAACAGAGTCTCCGCAGTGGAGCTTGGTCTGGAGCACACAGCAGTTCCGGGATTTGGCCTACACCAGACGGACTTCTGTTTGAATCTATTTCCAGTTGTCTGAAGTTGCAACATTTCAATATACGCACCAGAAAACACCCTCCTTGTAGGGCAGAAACCTTGTCTTGTTCACCACTAGAATTTGCCCCTGTGAGATCCGGCCCCAGGTGCCTGTATACACTTATTTAATGAACAAGAGTGGTAGAGACTTTAGAATGAGATAGCCCAGACCAGCCAGGTGGCAGGGGGTGGGGTAGAGTGGTGTGGGGAGAGATGGGGCCCAGAATGATTGTGAGGCAAGACCTAGAAGCAAGATATAGTGGTAGGAGAGGAAGGAAAGATGTAGGGGTTCCACATTGCCACTGGTCTCATGCCCCGGGCACCCCTAGTCAAGCTGTAGGTTGGGTTGAATGGCCTCACTCAGCAAGATGAGCCAGAGGTGGTTGTGCAGCCCCCTGCCCAAGCCAGGAAGGACCTCAGCCCTCAAGAGGGGTTGCTAGGACAGAGTAGGGTGGAGTAGCTGTGATCTCCTAGATATGGCTTGTGCCTAGTTCATCCAGCCTTCTACATGGGCACTCACGAGGACAGCACCCATCAAGAAGAGGCTGTCATTTTCCAAAGACAGCATGGTAGGTAAGCTTCTTGCCTGCTGTGTCCTAAAGGGAGACCAGGCTTGCCAGTAGCCTGTCCTGAGATAAAACCTCAGTCCCACCTTGCATGCAAAGTAATACCAACTTTGTAGACAACACTGGCTGTAATCTGTCCCCACTGTGACTAGATGTGGGAGAGAGAACACTCACAAGGGCCCTACACAAGAACGCCCCAATTTATAATCTCAGGGTAGGCTGTGAGGACTGAGGTTAAGGACAGTGATGTACAGCAGGCTGGCTCAAGGACCCTGACACCAGCCCAGGGTGACCCAAGACAATAGGGTACTGAGGAGCCTGTGACCAACTTGGCCGTTGCTATAGAGCTCCACATTTTAAAAAATATGGAAGTTATAGAGATACAATTCACAGTTCATCCACTTAAAGTGCATAATTCTGTGAAGTTTAACATATTTGGATGTGTGTGACTGTCACTACAATCAATGTTAGAGTATTTTTATCAAATTTAGGACATTTTCATCACCCCAAATAGAAATCTCATACTCATTAGCAGTCACCTCTTCCTCCTCTTCCACAAGACCCTGGAAATCACGAATGGATTCGCCTCTTTTGGATTTTTTTTGTTCTGTTTTTTGAGACAGAGTCTCATTAAGTAGTTTAGGTTGGCCTTGAACTCACTATGTAGCCCAGGCTGGTCTCAAACTTGTGACAACACTTCGGTATCAGTCTCCTAAGTGCCAGAATCACACGCATGTGCCATCCCAACATATATGAACTCAATGACATGCGGTCTTTTGTGTCTGTCTTCTTTAACTCTCTGTGAATTTACTTTTTTATTTTTTTATTTTTTGTACCTAGAATTAAACTGAGGATCTCCTTCTTGTCAGGCAAGCAGGTACTGCTGAG
Source organism: Hydrochoerus hydrochaeris (assembly GCA_004027455.1). NCBI lineage: Eukaryota > Metazoa > Chordata > Mammalia > Rodentia > Hydrochaeridae > Hydrochoerus > Hydrochoerus hydrochaeris. Next base: position 216,027 of record PVLA01003213.1, on the reverse strand, counting down.
ATATATCCCCATCTCTATAATGTTTTCAAAGATAATCTATCTCATACAATGTGTTAACATTTCATTCAGTTGCTAAACAATATTTCATGTGGGCAGTGCAGTGGTAGGGTGCTTACCTGGCACGCATGAAGCCCTGAGCTCTGCACACATAACTGAAGGAGATAGCATGCATTTACCTATTCTTTTTTTTTTTTTTTTTTAATGTAGGGTTTCACTGTATGGTTCAGGCTGCCTTGAACTCATTGTATAGTCCAGACTGGCCTCAAACTCACAGCGATCCTCCTGCCTCAGCTTCCTGAGTGCTGGGATTACATGTGTGCGCCACGGCTACCATATTCATCTTATTCACCCATAGATTGATGGAAATTTTGGTTATTTTCACTTTTCTTTCAATTTTCACTTCCAACTATCATGAATAATGCTGCTAAGAATGTTGGTGTACATGTATTTTTTTGACCTCTTGCTTTCAACTTTGGGGGAGTATTTACCCAAAAGTGAAATCACTGGGTGGCACAGTAAATTGTTTACCTGCTTGAGGAACTACTGGAATTTATGCCCAAGTGGCTCTGCCTTTTCAGATTCGCACCTGCGATGTACCCTGGTTTCCGTTTCTCCAAGTCTTCCCACTACGAGTTACGCCTGAGAGCCAGCCATCCTAGTGGGTGTGATACTGTCTCATGGTTTTGCTTTGCATTTGCTCGGTGCTGGGGATGTCGAGCACTTTTTCACGTGCTTGCAGGGAATTTGTACATTTTGTGCATCTTTGGAGAGCTATGTAGTTTTAGATACCTGGACGTGGTGTAGGAAAGGCTCTTTCTTCCAGAGAAGACTAGGGCTTCTTACAGCCCAGGCGGGCTCCAGGGAAGAAGGGAACGGGGCGGGCTCGCAGTTAGTTCCGGGAAGGCGTCCTAGGCGCGCAGCTACGTCAGGCGGCGGTTTCACTTTTAGGTCGGGACTTCTGCCGTCGGCGGTTGCTTTTGGGTGGGGTCTTGAGCTGAGTAAGCTTTGAGACCCTTTTCGCTGCCTTGCTTCCTTCACTGCCTCGCTTCCTTAGCTTCCAGGACATACTAGCACCTGCACGCACCGGCCGTGGTAAGCTATGTGCGCGCGCTAGCAGGCACTCCCTATCCATCCTCCCATCCCATCCCTACCCCACCCTACCCGCCCTAGAAAGCCCTACAACCTCAGATAGGGAGGCCGCTCGCCAGATTCTGGGAAAGCTGCCCAGTGCTCCTGCTCCACACAGGGGCTGGCAAGCTGTATTTGGTCTTGACCCTGAAGGCAGCCCTACAGGCACCCCAGACCTATTGTGGGCCCACCTTCCAACTTCAGCAGATTCCCAGCCTGGCTACCCGGGGCATGGCTACTCCAGCACTTACTCAGGGCCCTGGTGTATGGTGCATGCCAGATTTGGGCCAGGCCCCTGAAGTCTAAGCCCTGGATAGGTGGCTCACGGAGCTGTGGGCACAGGAGAGCCTGGAAGACACTGACCAGACTTTTCCATGGGGCCCTATGTCAAGTTCCTGGAGGTAGGGAGCTTCTATCTGCTCCTCACCTAGGAAAAGGCTGTGGTAGGAGTAGGCACTGCCCACAGTAGCTACCACAAGCCCGTTGGGCTTGCAAGATATGTAGCCCTCAGCTGTGAGGGGCTACCACAGACCATCATACAACATTGGTGTGGGTGGCCCGAATCCCACTAAGGGCTATAAGGGAAGTCTCAGTCTGGGGTGTTCTAGCCCAGATAGACAAACAGTGACTCAGGGACAAAGGGTACAGTGTTTCTTTCTGCGTTGGCTAGTAGTTGGGGACAAGAGCTTTCTGCTACTCACAATATGAGCTTTCTGCCACTATCCAGTACTGTCTGGATAGGGACATGTATTACTCGGCTTTCCCATCACTGGACAAAATACCCGACACCCAAAACTTAAAGAAGAAGTTAATTTTGCTCATAGCTTCAGTCCATGATTGGCTGGCTCCAAGGCAGAGACTCATGGCAAAAGAGATGGCAGAGCAGAGCTGCTTAGTTCATAGTAGCCAGGGAGCAGAGCAGGAAATAGAGCAGAAAGAAGGTGAGGAAGGGATGAGGGACCATTCAGAACCTAAGGCCATGCCTTCCTGACCCAGTCATATCTGTCAGTGTGTTTCATCAATCTCCAGGGCAGCTCCTCCCAATACCACAGGCCACTTTGGAAGGATTGAAGTTCCCTGTGTTGGAAGCATCCAAGCACTGACCAACCCACCTGTCCTCCTCAAGAGAATGCCTTCAGCCTTCGAGGATGTGGTCCGGCGTGCGGTCTGGGAGCTGGACCGCAGTGGAACGCTCATCCCAGTGAACAGCCTTCAGAACTCTACCAGCTTCCGGCCCTATTCGCTGCTGAGAAGGAAGCCCCCATGCTCGTGGTTCTGGAAACCCCATTACTCATCTGTCAACCTATCAATCAAAGACATTCTGGAGCCTGATGCCCCAGAGCCAGGTATCCAAACTCATGCTGAGACAGAGTCCCAGGTGGGCAAGGTAGAAGAAAGCAGTGAGCTGTATCCTTTATCTGGAGGCAGGTAAAGATCATAGCCAGTGGAACAGGGCCTCAAGTCTGTTTTTGCTTCAGATTTGGAGCGTGGAAGTACCATCCACATCTGTGACAACACGGACGGGAAGGTTCAGGGCAACGTGGAGGTGGCAGTCCCAGGACAAGGGAAGATCACAGGTGGGGCTGCAGTGTCTGGCAGCTCCAGCACCTCAATGAACTTGTGCACCCTGAGTGTGAATCCAAACACCTGGGTTCACATGCAACAAGAGAGGTGAGTCCCAGAGGGGACAAAGGCCCTCTGAACCAAAGTAGCTGTGTCTTGGGAGGCCACAGGAGTGCATTAGGACAGTTCCCAGAGAGCGTCTGTGTGAGCACTGAGTAGGAAAGTCCCAGAGGTAAGGGAGTACTGTGGCTGATGGTGGGTTGTCAAGGAAGGAGACTATGTGGGCTAGTTACCAGTAGTGATTCTGAGGGCTGGGTTGGGTGGGCAGAGCCTGTCCACAGGCTGCTATAAGAAGGGAGTGGTAGGGTCACGGCATGATGGAGAGTGAGTATGGACAGCATCCCAGGGTGCCATCTCCCCGCTGAACCTCCTCCCAACACCTCATACCCACCTAGACACTATCAGGAGTGCTCAGGAAGTATGTCTGTGCCTGGTGTATGCAGACACTGGATGGCTTCCCTGCTGGACCCTTGCCTACTTGTGGGGTCTGGAGAGGGAAGCCAGTTTGTCGTGGGTGCACCCCAGTGAGTTTCCTGCAGGCGCCTGCGGCAGCCCGAACACAAAATTCTGCAGGAGCTTCGGAGTCACGGGAATGATGTGTACGTGGTGAAGGAGGTGGTGCAGATACAACAGGAGGTGGTGGTCTTCCGTACTCGCAAGCACGAGGGCTCAGGCCACTGTGCTCTGCCTATAACCACGTGCTTGAAGGTGTGTGTCCAGCCCTGGGCCCTGCCTGCCGCATGACAGCAGCAGGAGTGGGAGAGGCTAGACCAACATCCCAGAGTGTAGGCAGCAGTAGGGCCGGGTTCTCTCAAGACCCTTCCAGGAGATCTCACAGTTCCATACTTGACCAAAACCTGAGCTGCCCAAAGGTTGAGTTAGCCACCACCAATGGCAAGCCTGTCACCAGTGCCCAACCCACACCCATGCCTATAACCCTGAACCCAGAACACAGCCCTAAACCTGTATCCATCCCTCAGGGTGATGGTGAGGGCCACTTGAGTCAGGAGAATATAGTCACCATCCCTGCAGGCAGCATCATTGCATTCCGGGTGGCCCTGCTGGTCATTGACTCTGACTGGGGTGAGTGAGGGACTGGGTGTGTCTCTGGGGCCCCAGCTCAATGGCAGAGGCAGGAGGCCTGAGGAGGGAGTATTGTGGGCATCTAGCTGTGCTCTGGTGTGTGGGTAACTAGAGCAGGGATTCACTTGGCAGGGAAGCCCCTTGGGTAGAGGCAGCCCAGTGACCTGCCTTTCCCTGTCTGCTCCAACCTGCTGCCAGGTATCTCTCTCTTCCCTGATAAGAAACAGAGGACCTTCCTGCCACCCCCAACAGGTGAGACCTCAGGACCCCTAGCCTAGCCTAGCATAGCTAGGTAGCCTCTGAGTGGGTGGGCACCACACACAAAGTGTGGTAGTCAGGTTATGGTGGGACCGCTTTGTCTCCTGCATGTCCTGGGTGGTCAGTGTTGGGGTGGGGCTGGGAGCCCAGGGGAGCCTCAGTCCTCTCTGGCTCAGGGACCGCTCCAAGCACTGAGCAGCCCTGTCCTCCCTCCCCATCTCACACCCTTTGCAGGCAGCCAGCCACAGCGTTCCTGCGGCCTCTCCTCAGTATTGGGACTCATCCATGCGCGTTTCAAGCTCCTGACAGGTCAGTACCCCTTGCCCACTGCTGGGACTCCCACAGGCTCTCCTCTGTGAGCGTGCCTCTCCTGACCAGGTTGTCCATGCAGATGCGGTCTCTGAGGAGTGGGTGATCACAGAAGACTTCCAGGGCCTGCAGACAGAGGTGAAGGCTGGCTCTGCAGAACTGCAGAAGCTGCAGAGGGAGCTGAGGCAAGAGTTGCTGCTGAACCTGGGGAAGATCCTGTGTGACCCCTCAGCCCTAGAGGACTTAGAGGCCTTGGTGAGTGGTGTTGCAGAGGGCAGGGGGACAAGGTCTGCCCCAACCAGCCAAGGCTCACTACCACCTCTACACTAGCTGGCACAGGGCCTGTGTGACGACAGGCAGATGGAGCCTCTGAATGGTCCAGCAGGTGACATCCTTGAATGCCTGGTGTTCTCCTCCCGGGTGCTGGTACCCGAACTTGCTGCCCCTGTCTTTTACCTGCTGGGGGCACTGAGTGGTGAGTAGCTCCTGGGGTGGGTAGATATATACAGCACAGGAGGAAGGACTAGGTTCCCTGCTGGGACTTCCAGAACATCCTCTCAGCCCAGGTCTCTCCCCAGCACTAAGTGAAACCCAGCAACAGCTGCTGGCTAAGCTGCTGGATGAAGGGGACCTGTCAACACAACTTGAGCTGGTGAGAAAGACACCATGTGGAGGAGGAAATTGGGCTCTGGGTGCATCTGGAAAAGGTGGTATGGGCAAGTGCTTCACGCCCAGGGGCTCAGAACCAGTGCTCCTTATCCTGACAGGTGGACCACCTCTTAAAACAGAGTACCCCATGGCAAGAGCAGAGTGATGTGTCCCTGCCCCCCAGGCTCCCTGAGAGTAAGTGGGGAGAGGAGGCACCATCGTGGACCTTGCTGGAGGAATGTGGCCTGGAGCTACAGGTGGGCGCCCCCCAGATACACTGGAAGCCACAAGCCCAAGGCCCCACCTGTGCACTCTATGCTTCCCTGGCACTGCTGTCAGGATTGAGCCAATAGTCCTGCTAACATGTGCCCACGCTCTAGCAACCCCAGGAAAGCCAAGAGTCCAACTCAACTGTAGGGCCAGTTCACCATGATTCTTAAGCTGGGAAACTCAATAAATGCGATGTACATGTGTTTGCTTTGGCAGCCCATGTAATAAGCGTGCTATACAATGGAAAGAATGGTCACTGAGTTTTTGAGGGCCATGGATTGGAGTAGGGTGGGCATGTGCGGGAACCGTGTTGTTGTAAGACCAGAAGGGACATGGAGGCCAAGAACAAGCGTCTCTCCCATCTTGCTCCATGAGGTTGAGAGGAGCCTGCTCTTGGATGTGCCCATGCCCCCAGGCTTCCAGCACTCTTGCTTGCCTGTGAAAGATGGGCAAAGCGATTCATGAGAGACAGCTGACAGGCAGATACCCAGAACTCGAGGGCCACACAGAGGCTTCTTGAGTAGCAAGTGGTGACCTGTAGAGACGGAGATCAAGGCCTCCCAGCTGCTACCTTGTGGGTGTCTGGGAAGTCAGTGGGTTTCAGGGCACAGGTGAATCCACTTCTTGTAGGACCCAGTATCCTATCTACACTGTCCCTCAGGAGAAATGCACATAATTGATGTAACCAGGTCTTATGGTCACCCCTAAAAGCTTAGATGCCAGGAGTGTCTTTGCTTGATAGGAAACACAGTCTACCTGCACAGTCTGTCTCAGTCTGGCAGAAGGCAGAGAAAGTGGTGTTACCCTCTTCTGTCCTAGAACACCACTGGCATGCAATCTTTTGGGGTTTTGTTTTTTTTTTTTTTGGTTCTGTCTTTTGCAACAGGGTTTCACTATGCAGTTCAGGCTGGCATTGAACTCACTTTGTAGTCTAGCTGGCTTCAAACTCACAGCGGTCCTCCTGCCTCAGCCTACCGAGTTCTGAGATTACAAGCATGTGCCACCACAACTGGCCATTTCATTTGCAGGAATTGCTAACAAAAAGAAACAGTAGGTTTTGCTAAGGCTGCGACACTAAAACTCCAAGAAAACCCAGCAGTGGAATTAATATTGAAACAAAAGGCAGCATACACTGAAAATATCTCAGATCTAGATTATAAAACTCTAGAAATCAGTCTCTACATATGGTGAAGAAGCTCAGCTCCTCTCAGTTTCACAGTCCTCTTTGAAAACCTTTCAGATAATTTGAAAGTAAAACCTGGGTGAATGAGATGGCAACAGCCCAGGCCCTATAAAGCATTGACCAGATAGGCACCACAGCACCACTTCTGAAGCCCCAAAACCCTCAAGGCCAGGCTGTAAGCGGGTTCTTCAGCCCAACCAGGCCCCATTTGGAGGGCCCAACTGTTGGCCCTTGAATGAGGTCTTTGGCAACAGGGACTGTGAGAACAATGCCAGCTGGCCCTGTGGCAGAGCCTGATCTGGAAAGGGGGTGAACGAGTCAGGGTGGAGCCACCCCTGGTCCTCTGAGCCTCAGCAGCAGCTAGAAGATGGGCTTGGATGCTGCAGCTGTGACATCCCTGCCGAGGGGCCAGGCCACTGGTGGTTTTCCTGCAATTCCAGCAGAGGTGATTTAGTGCAGAGTCACACTCCCAGAGGCCATATATATTTTACGTGAACCAAATATCTTGGCAGGGATGGAACAGGGCCAAGGTAGGCGGGGTAGACATGTACCCAAAGCAGGGAAACGTGCAAGAGAAGACAGCTTGGATCCCAGCAGTCTTCCAAAGGATAGTGTGTGAGCTCTACCCAGCACTACAGAGCTGGGGTTATAGGGTACTGCCTTGTTCACCACAGCTGCCTCCCCACCTGAGTCCCCATCTGAGGGTGGACTCAGGCATTATCGAATTTGCCCATTGGATGGTTCAGATAAGTCTGGGGTGCAGATAAACCTGTGTGTGGTGGAAATGGTGTCACATATTCACCCCTGGGTACTGCAAGAAGGGTGGGGAGAACAGGTTTCTGAGAGGGGAGAGCTGCTCCTGAGGGGATCCATTTAGGCTGTGTCCTGACACACAGCCCTACATGTGAGTGACACTTGGACAGGAGGCCAGCTTGAGAACTCCTGAAGGCTATTGTGCATGTCCACAGTGTTTCTATCCAGTCTTTTTCCCTCCCTCTCTTTCATTGGTGTCTGGTAGTCTCTCCAGCATTTTCCCATTTTGGCACCTGCTTTTTTTTTTTTTTTTTAGGGTTTTTTTGTTTTGTTTTGTTTTGGTTTGGTTTGGTTTTTTTGAGACAGTGTCTCACAATATATTCCAGGCTGGCCTTGAACCCACGATGTAGCAGACGTTGACCTCTAACTCAAAGTGATCCTCTTGCCTTAGCCTCCTAAGTGCTGAGATCACAGGTGTGCATCACCACACCTGGCTTGGCATTTGCTCTGGAAGATCCAAACTAAAATGCTGACCCTTACCTCCCAGCTCCATGAAGACCTGGGCCTTGTCCAGATCCTCACCTGCTCTGAGGACCACTATAGAGACCCTAGGGCCAGTCCTGATGGAGCTTTGAGCCCACTGATTCAGTGTGATGGAGTATAGTTCAGCTCGCCCTATCTCAAGGCAGAGCCAGCCTGACCCTGGCCAAAGCCTGTAGCCCAAGCCGCCTGACCTTGAACCTGCCACCAGTCTGACCCTTACCTGTGGCTGCATAATGTTTCACTTGTTTTCCTAGCAGAAGGCAGATTTCAGGTCTGGTGTACTTCACATATAAGCATTCTTAGATAATCTCCTGCAATCTATGGGTATTTATATTTTATTTTAAAAACTTTCTATGGCGCACAGCAGAGATGAGGTGAGCAGGACCCCATGCCTGCCCCTGAGGATCCCCAGTGTGAGGGAACAGCCCAACCCTTCACAGTGAGGCCTGGAAAGTCCAGCATATGCCTCAACACAGGTCTTCTGGGTGAGGGGACTTGCCCAGGCAAGCACCCAAAGGAATGAGGTCACAGCTTTGGCAGCTCTCAGAGGGGCCTCTTCCCATCTGCCCAGTCCCATCATTCCCACTCACCCTGTACGAGGTACTGAGTACTATCACTCCTGCTCACAGTCTGGTAGGGGGTGCCCACTCCCCATACCTCAACACCCCTGGTATACTCCCAGCCTTTGCTGTCCAGCAGGAAGGGATTGTAAACAAGAAAGTCTTCTAAGTCACTGAGTTTAGCGCAGTGGTATAGTACCTGCTGGGCAAGCAGTGAGGTCCTGAGTTCAATTCCTGGTATGTAAAAAAAAAGTTTTCTAAACAAGTTCACAGTTAGGCATGGGAGGTCACGTGACCAGCAGAAGGGGCTAGGCAGATATAAACAGTAGGGCAGGTCAATGCCTTTTAAGCTCAGGAGACACAAACCAAGACAGAGGGATAGCAGACAAGTCAAGGAATAGGGTGATGTCTGGTGGTGAGAAGGCTTGGACAGGTGGGACAGCCCAGGCCAGGCAGGAAGCATAGGCCTAGGAAGGAGGCAGGTCCTCTGGCAGCACTAGCTTCACAGTGTCCCCAGTAGATCCTGGTTTGGGAGGTCAGAGGTGGTACAGGCCACAGTCTAGGCCCAAGTTTTTCCAGAGGGCAGGAAGAACAGTTGTGGCATGGAGAAGGACCCAGTGGTTAAGAGGTGAGGAATTTAGGGTGAAACAGTGTCAGCTGTCTCTCTTCCATACTGCCTTATGTTGGTCCTGGAGGGCAGTCCCAGGACAAGGGCCTGGTGTCCAGCACCAGGCTCAGGGGACCTTGCTTGAAGCTGTTCCACAGGTTTTCTGCTGTCGGGACCAGTGAACACAAGGATGCAATGCCTGAGTTAGAAGCCAGGCACTGGGCCAGGTGAGCAGGGTCCGTTGCAGCCCCATCGGCCCTCAAGACTCCGGCGCTGGAATGGGCTGTCAGCATAGCACGGAATGGGCCTGGCTGGGCCGGTGTTGCGAGAGATCAAGCGCAGGAGGTGGCCTCGGCTTGGTTGGCTCTGTGTGCGGGCCAGCAGCGCCACCTGCTGTGTGGACACGTGTGCCGCGGCAGCCACGGAGGGTTCTGGGTCGCTGTGCAGCTGCCCTAGGTCTGAGCAAAGCAGCAGCTCAGATCCTGAAGGGTGGGAGGCGTGCCTTAGCCTGGCCCTGACCTACTTACTCCCCTCCACTCTGCCCTAGTACTGCCATCTCTCCAGGACCCCACACTTGGGAACGTTGGGTTCTCACCCTGGAATAGGGAGTCCAGCAGATCCTGGTTGACGTGGCTAGGGCTCGCATGGTAGACAAGGAAGCCTGGACCAAAACAAATCTGTGAGCTTCATCCAGCCCCATGCCCCAGAAGGGAGAGGCTGGTACAGCTTCCAGTGCCCTGTTGGGAGGGATTAGCACCTCAGGTCTGCCTCACCTAGAAGCACGGTGGCAGCTAGGCGCAGGGGATCCTGGGGGCTCCTCAGGTAGCCCTGGGTCTGGCTCAGGAAGCAGGGGATGTGGCTTGGGTATCGCTGAACCTGGGAACAGAAGGGCCTATAGCAGGACAGGTGCACTAAGCCTGCCTGGAAAGGAGGGTGCAAAGGCATCTCCAAAAACTGAGGTTCCCTGGGAAGCCCCTGGGGAGGGCAGCACAGCTTGAAGCTGTGGATCTGCCCCATCAGGAGCATGGTAGCCAGGTCTGGTTGTTGGAGGGAAACTGGCCTGGAGAATCCTGAACCAAGTGGGCAGCTGACCACACCCCCTTACCAGCACCTGCTTCCTCTACTGACCAGGCGGTGGCAAACACGGCTTAGAGCCTCTGGACTGTCATAGTGGGCCACAGTGACCATCTCCTCCAGCAGGCCCCAGCGAAGGGCCTCATCACAACGGGCAAGGGTCCACTCCGAACTCTGACACAGGGGAACGGAGCAGGATTAGGGATTCAGCAAGTGGCAAGAGCTAGAGAGAAGGGGTTGTGGGTAGGTAGAGGGTGGGAAATGCCCAGGGCAGGGGGCTTGAGTAGAGTAGCTTGATGAAGACTAGAAACTTGGGAGGCTTCAAGGTCCTCATGGGTGTCCTTGACCTGTAACCTGAGGAGGACCCTAGGAAGGGGGAGGGAGCTGACCTCTGCAGTGTCTTGGCTAGGGTCATGCAGGCGCAACAGCAGTGGCACAAGACTCTGCAGGACCAGCTTCCGAAGAGGGCCATGAAGTCCCATGCGGAGCCTGCCTCGGCCCCGTCGCACCAGCGTGCCCAGGAGCCCAATTGCCAAGGCACGGACTGAGTCCCGGGCCTGCAAGGAAAGGAATAATCAGGACAGTGGAGACAGTGAAGGGTGCCAGGATGGAGCAGCTGGGAGGGAGAAGCAGAGAAAGCCTGGGGAGAGACCAGGGAGGGGCTGGGTGACCATGGGGCCAGGGGCAGCTGGGGTGGGGTGGAAGGACAGGTCAGGGCGGGGCCTTGCTCACGTCATCAAGCAGTGGCGGGAGGCGTGGCCTCAGGTGTGAGCTCAGGAGCCGCAATGGCACACCTGGCTGTACCAGCAGCCTCCGCAGTGCACTCAGTGCTGCACCCACAAGCCGCACATCACCCTCACCCAGTGCGCCCAGCAGCGCAGGCAGCAGAGTGTTCATGTGCCGTACCTGTGGGGACAGGGACTAGTGGCCGTCCTGGGCAGACCTTTTCCCACTCCCACGCCAGCCAGGTCTCACCTTCCCGCAACTTAGGGCCAGGTGCCTGAGGCCTAGAAGACCCAGCCAGCGCACTGTGGACTCAGGGTCGCACTGCCAGGTGCAAAGCCACTTCAAGATGATGTCTTCCTGCAGGAGCCGTGCAGTTGCCCGGCTCTGTAGCAGCTAGCAGGGGATACAGTCAGCAAGCTGTTGGTCCCTGTATGGGCCAGGGCCACTTAGGGTTCAAATAAGCGCCCACCCATCCCTCATGACTTTTCTGGGAAGTGAGCTCACCCCAGTGAAGAAAGCCATAGCTGTAAGGCGCTGTGGCATATCGGTGCTGCGCAGCCGGGGAAGCAAGTCTGCGAAGAGGCCTCTCAGGTGGTGGTCTGCATGTGCTACCATCGCACTGGGATGAGGTAAGTGGGAGATCTCCTTCTACTTGAGGACCTTGGAGAACACCCAACCCCCACTCCCTGCCCTTGCCTTGTATCTGGTAAGCAGAAAGCTTCCAGGTATGCCCTCTGGAGACCCCCCTCACCTGGCCAGCAGCAGGACACCCTCCAAGTGGGTGTGGGTTCCTACTAGTCTCCTCCAGCCTCCTGCCTGCTCCATGCATGTGACTACCATCCGGCCACCATCCCCAGTGAGCAGGGCCTTCAAGGCCTCCACAGTGCAGCTGAGATGGGAGCAGCAGGTGAGTGGACAGTGAGGGCCAAGAAGGTACTGACCTATTCCCTACATACCCACTGTCTTTTCTTACCTGGCATGGCTGTGTGGTGGCCCTCTGTGGGACAGGACCCAAACCTTAGGACTGTCAGGAGAGCACCCACCACGAGCCAGCTCATGTAGCTGTGTAACCAATGCAAGCAGCAAGTGTGGGTAGAAGCCACGTGTGGCTCCCACGCAGCCTGATACAGCCAGCATCTCCCCGAGGGCACGTGTGGCCTATAGAACAAGCAAGTGGTCCACTCAGGCTCAAGCTGCACGGGAGTCAAATCTGGCTCCAGATGGCCAGTGCACCAAGACAGGGTAAGAACAACCCTGAAGGGACATACATGGGTCAGCCTTAACTCGTCTCTGCCTGGACCGGCTAAAGCTACTCACCGCCAATGCCTCGGGTTCAGGCCCAGGAGCCCCCTTCAGTGCCCATAACAGTTGCACCAGCACCTGCCCATTTACATGGTGGTTCCGACTTAGGCTGCGCCACAGCTCAGCTGCTGCTCTGGGGACATAAGGTGCCCCAGCATGAGACAGGGTTGGGTAAAAGGCCAGGTTGGGGGACTGCTGGGGCTGAAGTAGAGACTGCCAATAAAACTCGAGTAGGGTAAGGGGAAAACCACCTCTCCTCTCTCCCCATCCTGAGTCCTAGAGGAAATAAGTGGCAACTGTAAAGATCACAGCAGAGCTGGATCCACAGGATCAGCTGCCAGGTGATGACCCTCCCCAAGCCCTGTCAGGTCAATAGTGAAACAGACTTTGTATTATTTTTTAAAAATATATCACTATAGAGAATAAAAATAGTAACTTCTAGAGTGAAATTAAGCAGAGCCAGGTCCATCTGGGTGCCTGTTTGCCCACCCTGATCCAAAGGGAAACTCTAGAGCTGGTCCCCAGGGCAAATCTACTTCCTCATCTGAGCCCCTACTCCCAAGAGAAGGCAGCCCCAAGGCAGGACCCCAGTGGCAGCGATCCCAAGACTAAATAGGCGGTTGCTGAGCTAAAAGGAGCATGGATGGGAGGCAACAGTCGAGAGGAGAGAATTTTGAGGCCCTACACCATTACAGCTCCCTGCGAGTCACTGCCAGATTCCATGGCCAAGCGGGAAGAGGGAAGGAAGCTGCGTGGGGCCACGGGAAGTAGGTGGGGCAGGTTACCGATCCGGGGGCAGGGAGCGTGGCAGTAGCGCACGCACTACGTCCTGTGCGTGCTCTAGAGCCAGTGCACTAAGAACTCGCAAAGCCACCCGCCGGGGCTGCCCTTCAGCCAGGTTGGGCACCTGTGCCAGCAGCCCGTGCACCAAGGCATGCACCTGGGTGGAAAAAACAGATGGCAGCAGTCAGGCCTCCTCAACTCTGAACTCACCCTCGCGAGAGCCAGCGCCCCACCCCTACTCAGCCCCACCCTGCAGCCTAATGGGGCGTGTGCACCAGTCTGTGGGTTCCAGATCTCTGTTTTGAGGGCCACCCATAGGAGTCTCAAGGGTAGAGAGGGAGTGGGGACTGACCTGGTCTTCCAGCTTCTCCCCCCTGGCCTCCAGGGCTGACGACAAGGTGAGTGCAGTGGCCTGGGTCCCCGCAAAGCCAGCCTCCTCCAGGCAGGCAGCCGCGTACATGGCCAGGTCAGCCAGGGCGCCCTCCTCCCGGGAACTCTGGGGATGGGGGAGGCGCGGGCAGGGTGGGTGGAGTGTATGAAGTCCCCATGCTTCTGTCAGCTCTTCTTCCCATCAGCCCTCCCAGTTTGCTACAAAAATCCACACCCCTGCATGTTCTCCAGTCCTTTTTTTTTTTGGTACGAGATTGAACTCACGACCTTGTGCTTGCCAGGCAGGTACTTGTGTCCACTGAGCTACATCCCTGACTCTCCAGTCCATTTTACCCTCCAGTATCTTCCCCCAGCTCAGGAGCCCTGGGCCATGTAGTGTCCAAATAAGAGCCTGAAAATGAAGCACCCTCAACCTGTCCCCCACAGTGTCCCATGCCTCACCACTCACCTGGTGGGGTCCCTCCGGGACTGCCTCCTGAGCATTGTGTGGGGAGTAGGGCTCATTGCCAGCTGCAGGGGCAGGGGCCCCACTTCCAGGCTCAACCCCAGAGGCAGTGGTGGCAGCCCAGACCTGAGTCTCAGCCTCAGGCTCAGGTTCCCAGGGCTTGGGCCGAGGACTGGTGGAAGGGACTTCTAAGGGTTGTGCCTGGCAGGCTCGAATCCCTTCAGCTACAGCTGTCAGGGTTAGGGCTCCCAGGCCCCGGCCCCTGCCCCACACACCACCAGCCATGGTGTCCCAGAGTAGATCTGCCACGGCTCCTCCCAGGAAGTCCTGCCCAGGCAGGCTTGACCTAGAAGCAGGCCCCGGGCGGACCCACAGGCAGGCCCATGAACAGATGTGATGGCGTGTGTGTGCGTGCCTGTGTGAGCACGTGGTAGGAGTGGCTAGGAAACACAGAGTCATCCTGGTAAGGCTTATCACAGACCCCTCCTGCTCAGGCTGCTGGATGTGAATGGCTGGCCTGAAACCAGTGTCTGTGATCTGGCTCTTTCCACATGTAGGGCAGAGAGAGCAAATCAAGGTCAGTGAGAAGAGCCCTGAACCCTAACACTCAGCCTGTCTTGCCTGGGACCCAGAGTACATGGTTCTTAAGAGATGCCAGCAGTGTCAGGAGCTGGGCTGATGTCCTTATATTATGACCCAACTAGATACCTGGGGATAGGCGTCAGTGGGTAGGTGCTGTCACCATCTCTAAGCTTGGGGCATCCCTCTCAAGTGCTTTTGTCGATGCCCACCATTATAGGGGTGGGCCCTTCTGCATTGCATAGCTGAGAAGGTTTGCCCTGAGCCTGTCCAGACACTGTGTGCTGATGAGTATGTGTCTATTTCCTTCTGAATTCATGCTCCCTGAGCCTGCCTATTTGGGCTTTTGCCCTAATTCCCCCACCCTCACCCAATCACACAACAGGCACTGCCCACCCTTGAGTCAGGGGAGCCAGCCAAGCTGGCCTGGTGGAATACCTGGATAGGTGGATTGCACCTGGAAATGCATTAGAGATAGCATTCATTCTCTCCATGCCTTTGTTGGCTTATGGCCCTCAGACTGCATGGACAGGTGAGGCCCAGGGCCCAGCCACTCCTGTCAGACCTAGAGCCCCCTCCTGAACTGTTCCTTTTTTTTGAGACAGGGTCTCACTCTAGTTCAGGCTGGCCTTGAACTATGTAGCCTAGGGTGGCCTCAAATTCAAGATAATCTTCCTGCCTCAGCCTCCTGAGTGCTAGAATTACAAGTGTATGCCACTATTCCTGGCTCTGAGCAGTTCCTTTGTACCCTAAGATTGCTAGCTTGTTGTACAAGGGCAGGACCAGCCCCTGCTAAGCCACTTCCTGAAGCCACCTAGCTGGGCTCCTAGGTCAGAAGCTGAGGCTCCAAGGCCAGGGCCTCACCTGCGGCCATCTTTGGACTCTGTCTGACACCCCATTCCACACTGGGGACCCTGGCAGTGGAGATCTTCTGCAGTAACTCCCCCAGCTTTGGGGCAGAGTCCTAAGCCCTCCCTGCTCAGCCTCAGCTCCAGTCCCCATGGTGCACCTGGAATGAGACTAGGAGGTTCCAGCTGACTCTAGTGCAACCCCTGAGGGCACAGGAGGCCAAATGAGCAACAGACTGGGTGAACAAATGACACATGACAAGTTGTAGGGACAGCAAGTGACACATGTTATTTCTAGGCAGTCCCTACCCTTGGAATTCTCACGGGGCACTTCGGCTAATCAGACTGTCTGCCAGACCTCGAAGCTTCTCAGAAAGTGCAACCTGCAGGGAGGAGAGGAGGTAACTGCTGGTGGGCAGCTATGGGACAGAGGGTGGCCCACCTCCAGAGCCTGTGCCCACCTGGTACTGCACAGGGCTCTTCAGCTGCCTATGTGCAGGGCTAAGGCGGCTCAGGGACCACTGGGCAAAGGCTCTGGACTCTGTCAGAGATGGAAGTGGTTCACAGAGCTGCAAAAGAAGAATGGAGGAGGCAGATGGAAAGGCTGGCTCAGGCCAGGGCTTAGTCAGATGTGAAGGGGTGGGGTGCTGGTATGAAGCATGAGTATGGGGAGTGGGGGCCACCTGTCCTTCTTGCAGCCAGAGTCTCAGTAGTGGCTCCACCTGGGCTGGTCTCACAGTGCTGGGTTCCTGGGCACCTCGAAGCCAAACTCTCAGCTCTTGCCCAGCCTGGGGTGGTGGCTCTTCTGCCAACTGCAGCAGGTCCATTAGCAGAGATCCTATGTACATGTAGGGGAGGCAAAAATAACATGGAGGTGAGCTGGACCCTTGGAGGACAAGATAGGTGTGGGAAAGGGCTCACCATCAGAGGCCAGGAGCCGGAAGGCAGCCTTGCTCCCTGGCAACGTCTGTTTCTCAGGGTCCTCGGTTAGCTTCATTCGGGGCTGGCCTCCCACAGATACAAGCTGCAGGAAGGTGTTGGGATAGATAGACCCTGTCCCCCACCCTTCAAAGTCCTCCAAACCCACCCCACCTGGGCCCAGACAATGTTCCCACCTTATACACACAGCCCAGTGAAGGCTGCTGGGGACAGGTGACCACACTTGTGCCAATGCCAATGATGTTTACCTCACTGCCCTAAGAGATGAAGTGACAGTGAGTCCAGCAGGACTTGCAGAGTCCCAGGACCTTCCCAGCCACCCTGGGCCTGCCTCTCCCTTCTACCCCACCTCCTGGGCCAGCCGGGCCAGCTCCTCCTCGTCAATGTTGTTGCTGACTGCAATGGGGACTGACTCCAGCCAGGGCACCTGGAATCTACATGCAGTGGGATTTGGGGAGCTCCATAACATGCTTGATTCACCCTAATCTCCTTTCATCCCCCATGCACCCATACCCACACTTGTTCTTTGGTTAGGTCTCCTGGTTAGGAGCCTCCCTTTTGGGGCCTGCCCTCTGGCCCCTGAAACCTGCCTGAGGCTGTAGGTATTGGGACAGAACACCATCCTTCCCCATCCCAACCCTATTTCCTAGCTTCCCCAGAGCCTTTTAGCAGGCACACCCTCTTGGGGGGACTCACTGGGCAGCAACAGTCCGAAAGACCCCTCGGATCTCTTGAGCCTGCTGAAGCAAGTCTCCACTGTCCAGTCTCACACCCACTGGCCTGTAGCCCAGCTCTCCCAGTGCCAGAGCTACTGCTAGGAAGTTGGGGAGACCACTCCTGCAAGCATAGACAAGAGGCTGGGGGCTGCAGTTGCTTTGCCAAGCCCATCCCTGGGGGAAAGTCTAGGGCTTACCTCCTCACATTGTAAGAGTCCAGCAGGCCCTGGAAGGCCCGGGGAAAAGCTAAAGCATAGGCTATAAAAGCTGCCCGTTCCCCTGGGTGCGGCTCCTGTACCCCCAGGCCTAGGCAGGCACACACTTGCTCCAACCACAACTTTACACTGGCAGCCAGGTCAACCTTGGGACTCCCACCAGCAGCTGTAGTCAACATCTA
Organism: Hydrochoerus hydrochaeris; assembly: GCA_004027455.1. NCBI lineage: Eukaryota > Metazoa > Chordata > Mammalia > Rodentia > Hydrochaeridae > Hydrochoerus > Hydrochoerus hydrochaeris. Next base: position 198,863 of record PVLA01003213.1, on the reverse strand, counting down.
TGGAGAAGAGTCACAAAGGACAGACCCAGTGTTCAGCGAGGCCTGGGAGTGGCCCATATACTATGATCTGGAGCAAAGGTAATGTCATGTTTGTGCCAGCTTCCTGGAGTGACCCTGGGACTACTTGTCCAGGGTGGCATCTGCCAATATGAATGGTTGAACCCAACCTACCCCTTCAAGGACCAGAGTTAACCTTGAGGTCTACCCTCCAAACTAGAGTAGCATTGAGATACTAACTGGGTCAGGAGGCACATCGTTGCCAGAAAATGCAGTGATGAAGGAATGGGCCAGGGTTCCAGCCACCGGCACACCCCGCAGCTGCCCAGCAAGCACATTGCTGCTACTGTTGAACCCTAGGTGAAAGAGTTAGGCTTGGGGACAGCAGTGGGGTAGGTGGTAGGTGGGGCCTCTTCCCACTCCTTGCCTCCTCCCTGTCCTCACCACCCAGGTAGCTGTAGGTGGAGGCTGTGAGCCCCCCATCTGGGCCCTGAGCCCTCCGAAGGCCCAGCTCCAGCAGTTGCTTATCAGGTCCTGCAATCAGGCGAAGTCGGGCTGCATTAGTGGCCACCAGGCTGTATTAAGGAGACAGGGGACCCCAAGTGACTAGTGAGAGAAGTTCTGCAAGCCAGCAGTTACCTCCCCTGCCCCTTAAATTATGGCTAGGCCCAAGTCCAATCACTGGCCCCACCTGGCATAGCTGATCAGGCAGAGGAGCGGAGTCTCCAGAAGCTGCACGAGCAGAAGTGGCCCTGACACCTGCAGTAGGGGCACCTGTGGAGAGAGTGACCAGTGGCAGCCCTGACACCTGCAGGAGTGGCACCTGTGGAAGGGTAATGAGGCTCCCCCAACAGCCACCTTGTTGCCCTCTTGGAGGGCTCCCCCACACTTACTCCTGGGAAGGCCAGAGAGCCTTCAGGGAGGGCCCGCAAGGTCACTGCGGAGCAGTCTAGGGACCGAAGGTGCTGGAAGAACTCTGGGTCCGTGTCCGCGGGGAGCACAGAGGCCAGGAACTGTACGTCTGGGACAAGGACGCTTGTGTTCAGGGTTTTGTAGGGTCAGGGGGCCTTATCCCGGTAATGATGAATAGGAGTCTCGTTGTGCAGGGAGAAGCCTATGCACACTAGGCGCAGGGGTTCTCCTTATGAGGGGGTCTGGGCAATATCTTATGGGAGTCGGAAGTCTCATCGGGGCCATGGAGATCCAGTTGGATGCGGGACTGCCCTAGAGGTCTGTGGGGATACCTTCATCCTGCAGGCGGAAGGTACGCAGGAAACGCACGCAGTCGCGCAAGCCTGCGGCCAGGGCGAAGGCGCCACCGAAAGGGCAATGGCGGAAGAAGAGCTCAAACTCGGCGGGGTCGCATGCCCTGCCGGCACACCAGTAGCCCAGCGCCATGGTGGCCTGGTACAGGTCGGTGAGCATTGGCCGTGCTGCGGCTCGCCCCTCGCTGCTCCCCTCGGCCGCCATCCTACAGTACTGCCCCACGTGACGCACCCAGACCAATAGCGGAAGTATTCTAGCAAGGGCGGTCACACCCAAGAGGTGGGGACGCTTCCTGGAAAAGGTAGGTGGGACTGGCCAGACGGCCTGTGGCTCCGCCCCAGGAGCCTCAATTCTAGGCCACAGCCCACTGCGGGCCACTTTCATCAGAGCAGGTTCTGAAAGCCGTCTCCTCCCCATAGCCAGGTAGCAAGCTGCAGCTCCGGACCGGCAAGGGATGGAAGAGGGTGGAGGAAAAACTTCAACCTGACTTCTGCCCCAGGCGCCAGGAAGAGCAAGGCAGGTTTGGTCTTCAAAAGCTCCCAGCAGCTAGGCCAAAAGCCTAAATGTGCTTGCAACAGGCACGCCCAAAAGAGAGGGACCTGTTGTGAAATCTGAGCAACAAAAAGGCTGCTGCTTTTTCTTTAGCAGTCTTGGGGATTTAACAGTGGTGAAGGCGGAGCTGCATCCCCGTACTTTTTAGACAGTCTGGATACACTGCCCAGAGCCCAGATTGAAGCGGACTGAACTCAGGATCCCCCTGCCTCAAGCCTCCTGGTGAGCTGGCACTACGGGTGTGTAAAAGCTTTTATGCCTGAAGGCCTAGCTGGTATTCTAGGATGGTTGCTTTTATGGTGTCCTGCACTCCAGGTCCTACAGGAAATCGTTTTACCTTTTTTGATACTGGAGATTGAAACCAGGGCCTCACGTTGGCTAAATGCTGTGCCACTGAGTTATAGCACCAATCCTTTCTAAAACTGAGGGCAGGATTCTACTATCTTGTGGCTAGGGAACCTGAGGCTGTCAGCTCTGACATGACCCCAAGAGACACCCTTTCAACCAGATACACTATCACACCAGTCACACTGCTCACAGTCTAGGAGAGGAACCACTAACCACAATCACTGACCACATGGCATTTTGGGGGCATGACTGGCCATATTCTGGCCAATGGGAGTGGGGCCAGATATCCAGCAGGTAAGGCTCAGGCCCAGCAAAGCCAAGAGAATGGACTATATGACCCTGAATTATCACTGCAGCTGGGCCAGGATACCTGCTGGGAGCAGGGACAAGTGGAACAGAGTGAAGAAATGGCAGCCTTTGCAGTCAAATGAGGTTGTTTCTTCCTAACAGCTTGAAATGGACTTATCACTTGCAACACAAAGTGCAGGGCGCTACGGGCAGGAGGTGAGCAGTGGATGAGGTGACATGACCATGCAGGCTGTGGGGTGGCATCATCCACAGGACTGCTGTGTAACAGTGGTAGTTAGAAATGGGGGCACAGGGTGGGACAGGAATGGCCTGGGAACTGGCAGAGCACTGCCCACCCAGTAATAAGACACGAGCCAAATGCAGAGTCTCAGTTTTTTATCTTGCAAACAAGCACACCTTGCTTCAGATCTTGTTGAAAGCTGCGATGTCCACACTCTGCACCTGTGAAGGTAGAGGCACAGCGTTAGCACAGGACAGGTTCTAATTCAAGGCCACTCCTCCAGGTCTGTGAGGCCAGGAGCCTCACAGATAGGTGGTGACAGGTAACAGGAGTGGGACCCCAAGGTCAGCCACTCTCCTATTTCACCCATTCATGCCACATGATCTACTCACATGCTCCTCAAACTTGGTGATCTCCTCTTCCAGCAAGTCAGTGCCAACCTTGTCATCCTCTACCACACACTGGATCTGCAGCTTGTGGATGCCATAACCCACAGGGACCAGCTTGGAGGCACCCCACAGCAGCCCATCCAGCTCGATAGAGCGCACACAGGCCTCCAACTTGGCCATGTCAGTCTCGTCATCCCACTGAGGGGTGGGGTGGAAAGAAAGACAGCCATCTTAAGAGGCCTTCAGATACCAGAGCAGACCCTCCCCGCAAAAACATTACAAATTGACACGTCCCGCCAAGTCTGTTCCTAACAAGATTTGCATTGTATTGTATTTTGAGACAGGGTCTCACTATATAGTTCAGACTGGCCCTGAACTGACTTTGTAGCCCAGGATGGCCTTGAACTTCCAACAATGCTCCTTCCTCAGCCTCCCAAGTGCTGAGATTACAGGCACATACCACCATGCCTGGCTCTAATTTAAGATTTTTAAACTTGACTTCCCACTAGGATCCAGGTCAAGAGGGTTAGAAGCTAAACTTCTGTGTGGGCTACATGGAACCCCCACTCCATGAAGATTAAGTGACTCCGGGCATCCCCAAGGTAGATGTCCCTAACTCACAGGTTTGACATCCAGGAGGATGGAGGACTTGGCCACCAGTGAGGGCTTCTTGGCTTTCTTTTCTGCATATTGCCTTAGTCTCTCCTCCCGTAGCCGGGCCGCCTCCTTGTCCTCCTCCTCATCGCTGCCAAACAGGTCAATGTCATTGTCCTCGTCGTCCTCTGCTGGTGTGGCCACCTTCTTGGTTGGGGGCTCCACTTGGCGCATGGGAGACACGTGCTGCCATAGGTGAGGGGAAGCTGAAACCCACCCAGTCCTCTCCCTTCCACTATCTGGAGAAGATTACAAGAGACAGCCCCCAGGACACAGGCTATGGCTTCCAGGGAAAAATGTAGCCATCACTGTTAATCCTTATGGTCCCTAGCTCTTTCCTGCTGCTGGGGAAAGCCCACGTAACATGGAAGTGGGGGCCAGGGATAGAGCTCAGTGACATAGTGCTGGCTTGGCAAGTGTGAGGTTGTGAGTTCAATTCCCGGTACCCTTCCCCCCAAAAGTGGAAGCTGGGGGACCACATCCCTCTGAAGCATCGGTGGGAGGTACTCACCTGGGTTTGTGGGGCTATAGCTCGATGGATGGGTGAGCTCTTCTCCAGGGAGCTCAGCCGGACCTCCAGCCTGGAGATGGCCTGCTGCAGATCCTGCACCACTGTGGATGCAAGGAACACGATGGTCAGAGGGTAGGGACTAGGGTTGCACCCCATGTCAGGCCCAGGGACTCACCACTTCGCAGGTTCTGGTTCTCTACTTCCAGGTTGGCAATTCGGACAACAAGCTCACTGTGGTCTCCACCAGGCCCACTGGAGGCCCCAGGGCCTGAACTCTGCAAGACAGGGTGAGGGGAGACTCAGCCCCAAGGCTGCTTCTCGGTCCCCTCATTTATGGCTATTCAGAAGCAGAGCCCAGTGACTTTAGCAGGTCCCTTACTGTACTCAGGACTGCCAGAGACTCAAGTCAAGAAGGAAGATGGCAAGGAAAGACAGGATGTCCTCTTGCTAGGGCCCAGCCCATCATAAATAACAGTGGTGAAGACCTGTTGACCTCAAGGACAGTGGCTGCACAGACTATGCCCACAATTTCAGCCAAGTGGACAACACAGGACAAGAAGCAAGGAGGCCTGGGGTAACTCAAACACACAGGCAGCGTGCAGTAGGACTTACAGTCCCAGGGGCAGCCTGGCTCAGGGTCTCAGAGGGGTCAGGTAACACTTCCTTGAGCTGGAAATGGGAAGGGAGAGCAGTTGAGGGGCAAGTTGGGGGAGGAACTGGCAAACAACATGTAGGTTCTCCTGGGCTTAGTACTTGCCACCTGGCTCCTGAGCTAGCTGTTGATGGTTCTGGGCTAGCCCAGGTTCTGAGCACATCTAGATATTACAGTATTTAGGGAGGTCTTTATGAGTTGTTTGGCTGAGGAAAGGGTGCACCTGGATGCAAAGGTCATAGCCCAATCTCATGTGGCGGCCCCCTCCACCCTAGGCTTCCTCTGTAGATGGGGTCGCAGCGCCTGCTATGATGCAGAAGCCACTCTGCAACAGGCAGCAGATACACAGACCTTTTCCCATGGCATGGCATAATGGCCTCAGGCCTAGAGACCCCTTGTCCTGTCACAGTCCTGAGCATCCCCTTTCATGCGTCCGGTACGGAAGCCAGTCTGGCAGAACAGAGCACTTCAGGAAGCCCACCTGACAGCTACTAGCCCAAGTGAAAAAGATCAGGATTGGCAGGCATGTGTGAATGGAGGCTTGGCATGGGTGTCTGGCTGCCTTTCCAGGGCAGGGAGAGGGATTTTGCCCCAGAGAATAGTGCCTTCCCTAGAGCTAGAGTTAGGAACAGCAAGGTCAGGGAGCCTGGGCCTTTCCCATCCCACAGTAGGCCTAGGGACAAAGAAAAGGTTCCCACTAGCTGAGGCATTAAAGTCACCGAGGGAGAAAAATGTCACCAAGGGACCTGAAAAGGGTCTCAGTTCCAAATCTCCAAATGGCCAGGGCTAGCCCAACACAGCCAGGGTAGGATCAATCCCTGTGGCCCCAGGGTCACAAATCCTAACCTGGTTCTGGGCACTGGATCTTAGCTAGAAAAGGGATGGCAGAGAAGCCAAAGAACCTGACAAAGATGATAATGGGCAGTGATGGGTACCTTGTGACCTCAGGGGCACTACACACAAAAGCTTTAAACCCAGCTAGGCATGGTGGTACATGCCCATAACCTCAGCTACTTGGAAGGTGAAGCAGGAGGATTCAACCCAGTACAGAAGGAGAGGGGAGGGAGGAGGAGGAGGAGGAAGAGGAGGAAGAAAAGAAGAAGAGAAGAAAAAAGATGGTAACTCTGCTGGGGCTTGAATTTTAGTCCCATGAGACCCATTTTGGACCTCTGACGTCTGGATGCATAGATGACGTATCTGTGTTGTCTATTTTGGGGGGGCAGGGTTGGAAGACAGGGCCTTGCTATCAGGCTAGAACTGAACTCACTGTGTAGCCCAGGCTGACCTCAAACTTGAAGCAATCCTCCTGCCTTAGCCTCCCAAGTGCTGGATTATAGGCGTGAGCTACTACAACTGGCTTCTGTGCTGTTTTAGTATGAAGCTTGTGGTGATATGTTGTAGAAGTCAACAGGAAACTAACACTTGGCACTCAAGGCCAGAATACCATCACTGATCCACAAGGAAAACAGGATCCTAACTCCCCTGCTATCTGGACAGCAGTTCTGCCCTCCATCTAAAGGGTATACCTTTTCCTAGCCAGCCATTCAGGCCAGAGGGTAGCCATCATCCTTCCCTTAGCCTGTAACCCAGGGGCCAAGGAGGACCACAGGGCTTCTTTCTAGGCTTCAAGCCTACAGTGGTACCAACACTGTGATCTGAATTCACACATCTTTTGGAATGACCACCCCTTCCCCTGGGTCTGTCCTGAGGGAGGAAGGGCTGGGCAGACACACAAGCTTCTTCAACAGGAAGCAAGCAGGAAGAACAGGCCTTCAGCAAGTGTCCCTGCAGTGTGCACCCTGCCGAACAGTATGCCTCAGCCCCAGAGTCCATGGGTGGCACCACACAAGTGGCCAGAGTGACCACTGGCAAGCAGGCAAGACAGACATGGAAAGGCTAAGAAAGCAATACTATCTTCTGTGGCATCTGAGTTTAGATTCAGCCTGGGCACTCGGTGTCTTGGAAGAATAGTGCAGGACATACTGTAACCTAACTTTGCTCCACAGGGCCAAAATGATCAGCAAAACTGAGGTGTGTGTGACGGGGGAAAGCAGACCTGCTGTTCAGCCAAGCATAAGCCCATGGGTACATGACTGTGGGTACTCACTCCAGCCAGGGATTTCTGGATGTTTTCTCTAGCTCTTGCAATGTCACGGAGGATTATGCTGGCACCATTCTCCTGAAGACAGTGCAGAAAAAAACCAGTGTTTGTTGTTGTTAAAAATATAAATAAAACCATACAAAAAAACACACCAAAAACCTTCACTCATAGAACAAAAGTACTGGCTGGTTGTGGTGGCACACACCCTTAATCTCAGCACTACGGAGGCTGAGACAGGAGGACCAAGGCGAGTTTGAAGCCAGCCTGGACTACATAGTGAGTTCAAGGCCAACCTAAACTACACAGTAAAACCCTGTCTCAAAACAAAACAAAAACAAAGAGAGCACTGCACAGAATAAAAGCTCTATAGAAATGTGACAAGGGTGCTCAAAGCCAGGACTGCAGGGTCTTGATGTAGGCAGTCTGCAGGTGGACTACCTGCATAGGCCTAGCCTGCATCACAAAGACACCTGTCTGTTCCTGGCCCATGCATCTGGACAGAAAGAAAGCTAAGAGCAGGAAGCGCCCCATAGCCAGCCAAGGCACCACTCCCAGCACTGTACAAAAGCCACCCAATTCATCATGTCTTTGTCCACCAAAGAGGAAAATCTCTTTCCCTTGTGTGCCACAGCCATTCTTAGTGGCAGGAGAGCCACCCAGCAGCACCAAGCACAGCCCTTACCTGGCAGGAGGCACCAGCCACAGGCCCATTCATCTGCTCATAGAATTTCCTTTCTGCATCATCATACTTGAACTTGTCGAACCAGATTTTCTCGTGTACTAGGAAGTTTGTGGCCATTTTTCTGGTGAGAGGAGAAGCTCGTCAGCAAGGCTCAGAGAACAAGGTCACAGAAGCCCCTCTCCCAACAGGTCCAGATTGTGGGCCACCCTGTCCTGCTGCTGAGACACACCACCCTAATAACGGACACCAACTCTGTGCCAATCCAGTCCTGCTGGCTTTGGATACCCCTTGCCCGTCCTGTGACAAAGATTTCAGGCCCTCAAGGCAACATGAGTGGTTCTTAGCATGACAGCAAGCCTAAAGCATCCTGTGTTTGAGTGGCCATGCCACCACTCATTACCCATTCATATCCTGCCCCCAGCACAGACTCCCTCTAAGGCTTGAGGGGAGACCCCAAGTCACACCTCCTAATCCATATTCTCAAGTTTGGCCCCAAAACCTCTGGGGTCCCTGAGATCTTTCCTTTCCAATCACAGTTAAACAACATGTAGCTGCAGCTTGAGCCTAGACATAGCTAAAGAATGGAGCTGCCTCTAACCAAGCCAGCTAAGAAAAGATTTGCAACAATGTAAATAAAGCATTGGTACTGACAGACAACAAACCATTGTTCTTCAACCAGTACTTATTTTTGTTTTGCTTACTAAGAGAAAATAATGAACAGAAATAATAAAAGCTGTTTTGGGTCTGGAGACCAAAAGCCTGATAACCACTTATCAATGTCCAATAGGCTATACCCTATGGACCAAGTCTAGCCCAGTGTCTGTAAGCTAGACCTCACAGCCCAGCCTCACCCCTGAGATTCACACCTAAACAGACATTCCTGCTGTTCCACCAAGTCCAGGACAGACCCAATCCCCTTCTGGGACCTGCTACAATTACTAGACCTCACCAAGTATCTCCTTGCAACAAGAGGAATGGAGCCCTCACTCTCCTCTGCTCCCCTCCCAAGAGTGCTGGGTGAAGAATCAAACTACCTGAACATTGAAACAAGTAGCTGGCAAGCAGAACTGGCACCTCTACAATGGGGTCTCACCCCCAGCCCCATACCAAGGCCTCATGACACTGGCAAACACAGACCCATCCCTCCCCAGGTGTCAGGGGCCAAGGCTGGCATCACTGCCCCAGAGGCCCCTGCAATGCAGCTTGCGATCCTCCAAGTCCTTCTCTGACCATTTCTGTACCCTCCATTTTCCCAGGCCCAGCTGTCTTGTGTGGAGTAGACCCTGCACTGGCTCTTCAGGCCACTGGCCTCTAAAAGCTACTGCTGGAGCTTCATCTACCTGTCTTGGAGCAGGGGCTCTTGCAGAGCTAGGCTCAAAGCAAGTCTCTTTCCCTAAGGTTCTTCAGATAGGGGCTGCTGGACTGTTAAGCACTGCACCTTGGAGGTGGACATGACAAGGCAAACACAACTTATACATTTCACCCTGAGGCAGCTCAGGAACCAGAGACCCAGCTGCATAGTTTTATACCTGCCCTGTGGGCAATCCTGTCTTTTTAACACCTTAGCCAGAAGCCACTCTAGGGTTGCCTACTCAAAAGGAGACCCTGAGCAGGATAGAAGGGCTCTACCCTGGGTTAACTCTCCCTCCCAATAGCTCAGAATTCTGTGACCCCTTGCCCAATTGGCCCTGCACTCATTTTAGCAGGTTCTCAGGTCTGAGAGTCCCAGATTTAGTAGTAAATTAAGGATAGAGAGCTTAACTGAACTAGGCCATGAAGCACGTACACACCACCCGTCACCCTCCTCAAGGATACAGTATTCCCTTTGCTGGCCAAGTTGGGTGCCCACCCATGTATTTTTCCTACTTGGGTCTCAGGCTGGACATGGATAGGCCAGACCGGGGCCCAGGACGGTGACTCAGAGAGGCAGCTTCAAGGCACCAAGCCATGCGCAGGGCCTCAGTGGTATGGTGGCGGCACTCAGCACGGTCGTAGGTAGGCTTGCTAAGCCAAGGGGCTTCAGCGTCCTTGTGCAGAAAGTACCAGTAAGGCAAGGCAGAGGGGGCCTCCCTGTCGGCACGACGTGGCCCAGCCCGCTTGCTTCCTATGGTATTGTTACGGACTCGCCGATCTCTGCGGCCCTGCCGAGCTCCCTCTGCCTGGGAGGCCTGCTCCTGCAGGCGCACCTTCCCTGGGGGGTGGCCGTCGAACAGGGCCTCATAGAAGCCCCTCTCTGCAGCATCATACTGGGGCTTCTCCAGCCACACCTCTCTCACCAGTGCTTGCAGGCTGCCCAGAGTGGGCTGACCATTGGCTGGTGTGCTAGGCTGGCAGGCTAGGGCCAGGTTGAGGCTGGCAATCCGTGAGCTAGTGTCAGGAGCTTCCTGCCTGTGGCTCTCCTGTGCAGCCAGCAGCAAGGCCTGTGACCACTCCACAAAAGCCCGCTCAGCCTGGTCAAAGGAAGATTTGTTGACCCAGATGCCCCAGGTTATATGGTGGCAGGCCATGAGGGTCCCATGTGTGCAGGGACCTCGGGGGGCCAGGGCAGATGGCTGTGTGACCTGAGCAGCTGAGTCGGCCAGCCTCTGGCGGTAGGAGCTTTCTGCCTGGTCAAAGAGTGGCTTTTCCAGCCACACACTGTCAGCCGATAGGCCCACAAAGGCCAAGTCTGCCTGGCCAAGCCAGCCCTTGGGAGAGCGTTTCCTCTTCTTTTGTAGGGGCTTTTTGCCCTCAAGGCTCTTCCTAGGATCACTCCTGCTGCTGGTGTCAGGGACCTCTGCCTCATCAGCATCCTCAGTGTCCTCCTGCTCAGGCCCATTCAGAGCAGGCACCTCAGCCAGAGGCTCCTGGGCAGAGGTGGTGGCTTGTGTGGCCTCATGCTTGTGGAAGTGCCGTTCAACTTCCTCATACTTGTGCTTGTCCTCCCAGACGGTCTCCAGGGCACAAGAGGCCTTCCCGCTCCTCATCTTCACGTGCAGCGTTAAAAAGCAAGCACAAGAAGGCAGTTGCAACAGAGCAGAGGCACCTGCCTCCCACAACCTCCTGGGTCTGACAGGTAGGGTGGGCAGGGAGGCCCCCGGGGGGGCTCCATGAGGTAACATGCAAGGGCTCAAGTCAATCCACTGGGGAACTTTCAAGTATAATAACATATATATTTATATTTTTATATATATTTCAACTACAAAAGTTGCTCTTGCTAACCAGAGAGCACTAAATCCAACTGCCACAGAAACCTTTTCCCATGGGGCTCCAGGTAGGGCTGCCAGATAAAACAGAAACAGGCTGTGCTCAGATCTGATTTACTATAAACCATCAGTTTTCTAATGTGAGTATACCCTGTGAATTTTTCTTTTTGTTTTTTGTCCTGGAGATTAAACCCAGGGCTTTTGCGCTGAGCTACAACTCTAGCCTTTGAAAATTTGAGGCAAGGTCTAGCTAAATTCCCCAGGCAGGACTTGAACTTGCCATCCTCCCACCTCAGCCTCCCCATGCTGAGATTACAAGCATGCACTACTATGGCCAGCTCCCTTGTAATTTTTGAGACGTATTCATACTAGGAAATTACTCATCACATCTGAAATTAAGTATGGCTAGATTTCCAGTAGTTCTTTATATGCTGAGCCTGGCCATCTCCCTGGGACAGCTGGCTGCTCTCCTATTTCACAGAAAGGCATACGGGCTTGTCACTGTATGGGACCTGCACCACCACGGACAATTACCAACCTGCACAGAGCAGTGCTCCAGCAGTAGGGGGAAGGGCAGATGGGCAGGAGCAGAGGTTGAACGCTCACCCTTAAAGAGCAATCTCAATAGGAAACATCAGGGAGGATGCTAGCGATTTTCCCAAAAGGGAAAAGGCCTCAGCTGGGGCTCCTAGTTAAGTTGTTGCTCCCTCAACAGGAGGTGACAAACCCACCCCGTTGAGTCACCTGAACTAAGGGTTCTGGGATCCCAAGGAAGTTATACCCCACTTGCTATAACCTATGGACAAGGACTTGCCTTCAGAACCTGGACACAGGAACCCCTTGCCTTAGGTATCTGCTGCCCCACACAAGGGTTGCAGGTCTGAAACATGAACCAGAGATATAAAGAAGCTTTTGCACTTGCTGCCTGTGTCCAGGTGTAGGGACACATTAAGAGAATCCCCAGAGATTCTGCCAGGGTTGGAGCTGCTCTAAGGATGCAAAGAAATGCCACCCTAGTTCTTGCCTCAACAGGAAGCTATGAGGATTCCTTTGGGCGAGACTCAATTAATAGTGCCCAGAAGCTGACTGGTGGGAGTGCTACCACCCTGCTGCTTCTGCAGGGTCACAGGGTACAACATACAAGAAGGCAGACCTGTTAAGCCTTTGGGGATATGAGGGCTCTCACCAGAGAAGACAGCCTTCAGCCTTTGGTTGGACAGAAAACTTTTACACCACAGTCTAGGACCCTTTCCAGTATTCATCCCTGACAAAACCAAGCCTTCATTCCCATCACCCATATATTAGCTGTCTAAATCCTTCCCGTGAAGAGGACTTTGGGAAGCTCTACCTATCACATTTGGAAGCCCACCTCCTAGGGAGAGCAGAGACTCTCTAAAGGCAGCTTGTTAAGCCCTCTTCACAGAAAGGAACCAGGGCCTCGAGCCACAGAGGCCCAGAGCAGAGAGGTCCCTGGAACACCCTTCTCTTACCAAGGCTGGGCTGCTGGGGCAGAGGTAGGACTAGGGTTGGGAGCACAAGCCCAGAAGGCAGGGCATTGTGACATCACTCACTGTTGTCAATATGGCAGCAAGATTTGTCTACCCAACAGCTTCCCTGGTACCAAGTTCCCAGGGACTCATCAGCTGCTTTGTCCCCACAAAAAGGGTAGGCTTAGGCTGACCTCAGACCTTCAGCAGCCCCCAGAAATAATACCCTGTCAGTGACCTTCAGTTCAGGCTCCAGGGAGCCTTCCCTGAGAGCAGGAGCAGCAGCTCAGGGAAAAAAAGCTACCATCAAGGTGCCCACCAAAGGACAAGGCCATTGTTTTCTCAGGTAACATCTTCATGTAGGGCTAACCACCTCCCTACAGAAGATAAAGGGCCACATGCTAGTCCATCTGGTACCAGCCCAAGATGCTACTCAAGACCATATCAATTGTCCCCCAATAAAGGCCAATTCCTCACAGGCAGCCAGGCACCTCCCTTGGGCAAAGCAATGGTTAGGGGTTCCTTGGCTTGGGTAAAAGGAGATACAACACATTAGGCAGGTGTACTTACTTTTGCTTTGGCTTCCTGGGAAAGCATGAAGGAAAAGCAGCAAGGTTAGAGCAGTAGGAAAGACCAGTTATGTCAGACAATAGCTCAGGCAAACAAGGACAGTGGCTGGCCATCCAGAGGTTACTCGTGGAAGTGGTGTACAGCAGAGTAAGCTTTCAACAGACCACTACCACCAAAATCCCAGGTGGCTGCCAAGTCTACATGCCTAAGGTTACTCCAAGATCTCTTAAAGCACAGCTCTTGGGCAGATCCTGTTAGCTGAGCCCAGGCATGTCCTGGGGGCCATGTAGAGACCACCACTGGAGCTACCCTCTGCCACCCTGTCCTGGGATAAGGAGTCCATCTCCTGTACTGGCACTTAGTCCAGAAGGCTAGAGGGGCCTAAAAGATGATGAAAGAGGCCAAGCAGGCAGGGCTGCTACCATAGCACTCCAGCAAAAGCAACAGAGGCCTTCGAAGGACAGGGTCCTCCCATTTTCATTTTTCTGTGTGCACAAAAGGACAGGACCTTCAGCTTGACTGCACCCAGGCCTGATAATCTGAGGTCAAATGCTGCCCTGGAGGATACAGCCCACAGCTGTCTGGGAAGAACAGCCTGAAAGCAGGAAGCAGTGAGCTTCTTAAGTCCTGTGAGCTTGAACAGATCAACACCACATGTTCTGGTGGCCAAAGTTTTTTTTTTCCTTGATCCTTATTCAGGCAGTAGCAAGGGCTTGCTGCAAAGAGAATAGAGGATGGGGAAGAGTGAAGACATAGAGGAAGTGGCCTGAGCAGCCTCTGCTCCACTCCTAGACACTGTCACAATCCAGCCATCAAGACCTCAACCATTCCTGGGGTAGAGGCAGCTGAGGCTGCAGACAAGGCCCAGTGAACAGCTAGTCCAAGTGAAGGTGCCCAACAGTTTTGTGGGGCCAACTAGTCCATGACCTGTACAGGCAGCACTCAACAGAGGCAGTAAAAAGTATACAGTTTTTGTGGCCAGACATATCTAGGGTGGGAGGCTTGGGGGCACAAGGGTCCTTGTGACCTCTGTTAACTTAAGACTCCTTGCCAAGAATACTCCTGGTTGGAGAACATGACCTGATACAGCTGTACCTATTATACTGCAAAGGCACAGAGGTCTCCACGCATGGTGAAAATGAGGAAGTGTTCCAGAAGAGCTGGGTCCTAGGGTTTCTCCACACTTTTCATGACCTTGATGTGCCTCAAGAAATCTGTGCCCATGATATATACCCACATCAGACTGTTCAGCCTCCAGAGGAAGTAGATATATGTAAAGTGGGCAGGGAAACAGTTTGCCAGCCAGCACAGCTGGGCACCCACCTCAGCAGCATTCCCTCTGGGCTTACCTGGCCTGATGGACCAGATGCTGCCCACTAGAACTTTCTATGTGTTTAGTGTCCAGCTGTGCTCCTGCCTAACCCAATATTCCAGCCCTATATGGAAACACTAACCTGTGCTCCAGATTCAAAGGCTGACACTGTAACTGCCCAAGCCACTGTACCCCAGGTTCAGCAAGCCCCAGAAATCTAACTCAAATGACAAGGCTCATCAGTTCTATTTCTTTCTCAGCACCAGATACCTGCCTTGATCTATCAGCCCAGTACAGCCATGGGGCCCTCTGGTTAATTCCTACTTTATTAACCCTTCTTGGTATGCTTGACAACACCTGTGCTAGCCCTCACACCTAGCTGGAGTCAGGAGTGTAACATTTTACATAGGGAGAAAATTAAGATTAAGTACATGACCACAGAAAGCCATCAAGTCAGTGAGGTGAGGGGTTAGAGAGGCACAGCATGTTCCAACACCTGTCCTTCATAGGTATATCTCACTTCCTCAAAATTCTAATATATATAGGTCATCTTAGAATCCTGGTATAGGACAAGGGCCCACAAATGATTAATGCCAGCAATCCAGAGGTACTTTCTTTTTGGTATTGTAATGAGGTTTGAACACAGGGCAGTCCCAACTGAGCTACAAACCCAATTTGTTTTGTTTTTAAATTCTGGGACAGAGTTTCACTATGTTGCCCAGGCTGGGTTTGAACTTGCAATTCTTTTGCTTCAGCTTTCCGGGTTTACAATCATGTGCCATCATGCCTGGCTTCAGAGGTACTCTTCAAACATCAAGCCCTCATGTCAAGAATGTTTGCTCACCTGTACTAAGCCCTGCAGCCTCACTCAGTTTGGCTGGGTCCTGCATCAGGCTCCTCCAGGTAGGGCAGGAAACCATCCAGAACACATCCCAGGCAAAAGCACCAGAGGTCCTTTTGCATACACTTCAACTGCTCCTTTTGACATCTCCCACCCCCAGCATCCTACCGGGTGATGCATCAGTCCCCCTTAACTCATGAGAAAGCAGAAGCCCGTGCTGAACTGGCCACCAAATAGCCTGGGAGGAACCTGCTCTCCTTTGAGATCCCCTTTCTCTTCCAGGCAGATCATGGACTACTGCTCCCATGAGACTGGTTCAGAGCCCAGAAAGCCCCTGCAGAGGTAGTTCTAGGAGCTTGGCTGGGCCCGAGTTCCTGTGCCAGGCTCTTGGTGAGAAAGCATTTTTCTCAGGTGACACTTGGAAGATTCCTGTCACATCTGCCATTTGCCCTATCCAGGAGAGTATATCTGCTCCATCCTCCATCCCCAGCACTGGATGGGCGCCCAAGAGTATCAGAAAGGGATAGTGCAACAGACCCATCTCCCTCTGCCTCACAAATACTGTCAGTTCAAGAAGCCCTTAACTCGTGAAACAGACCACAATAAAAGTTCCTTCCGCCGGGGGCGGGGCAGAGCGTTAACCTACTGGCAGACCTTCATTTCAGAAAGTCACCACACTTGCTCTTCAACTTTCTGCTTAGAACCTCTAAAATGCACTCATTTCTTAGCACAAGCTGTCAAGACTTCTCCTCAGGAGACTCCTGGACCACCTTATTCACACCCAGAAGAATCTATTTCGTTTGAACCAGCTCAACACAACACATTCTTCCTTACGCTTTCCTGTATTGGTGAACCACCTAAGTTCCACGTGGGGTGCACCTGTGTCTGTGCCACTTCCCTATGCCTAGAGCCTGGTAGTCCGTAGATACTTAATAAACATGTAGTAGAGAAAAGTAAGGACTATGAGCCCGAGCAACAGCTGAAGCAAACACTATGGCCTGTGGGGCACGGGAGTCGGCCCCAGTCAACCGCAGGAAGGATTCCAGGCTGGGCCGCTCCCGGCGGCCTCAAGTGTGCCTGGCCGCACGCCCCACACCCCGGCCCGCCGCCGCCCAGTTATGCTGCCCAAACGGCGCAGAACCCGGCTCCTGGGGTCTCTCCAGCAGCGCGTGCGGTCCTAAGCCGGCGCCGCGGTACTCACACACCAGCCAAGGACGCTGCAACCCAGAAGAACCTACAGCGCGGGACTGCGGAGGAAAGGGCGGGTGCCCGCGCCGCACACGGGAAATAGAGTGGGGCGTACCACGCCCAGCGCCGCAGGGGACGCCGCTTTGAGGTCGCGTCTCCTCGACGCCGACGCTGTCAGCGCAATGCAGTCCATAAATGCCAAGACACAAGACCATGGGAAAGGACCTTAGAGGTCGCTCTAAACTGGGAGGGTTGGCGCAAGAAGCAGAGAATGGGTCCAAAGCCTGTTCAACGCCCCCAACTGTGCGCCAAATAGAGCCAGCCGACCGGGCGAGGCGGGGCCAACGGGTCTCTTCCGCCGCACCAGGACACCAGCGCGCAGACGCCTGGGCGCGGGGCGGAGCCAGGCCAGTGCGCCTGCGTTAGCCCGGTTAGTGAGACAAAAAGGAGGAACCCTGGGAGCCCCGCCCTCCACCTCCGCCTGGAGCAGCCCCAAAGCTGGAGAGCGTCGGGTTCCTGCGGCCCCGCGACCCCTTGGTCTGCGCTCCCGTTGTCGCCATGTACCCCGTGGATCCGACTGCCGGCTCGGCCCTGCACCGGGCTCCACAGTGCGGCCACCGCCCCCCGCCTGGACGCCCCGCCGAGGTGCCGCGGCCCTCTGTGCCTGTCCCGGGCTCCGCCGCATGCCCGCAGCCTCCCTCACCGGTACCGCGGTCCGCTGTGGCGGTAAAGATGGCTTTCCGCAAGGCCTATTCCATCAAGGACAAGCTGCAGGCCATCGAGCGCGTCAAGGGCGGCGAGCGACAAGCTAGCGTGTGCCGCGACTTCGGCGTGCCCGGCGGCACGCTGCGCGGCTGGCTGAAGGACGAGCCTAAACTGCGCTGGTTCCTGGACCAGCTGGGCGGCGAGGTGGGCACGCAGCGCAAGAAGATGCGACTGGCTAACGAGGAGGAGATCGACCGCGCGGTGTACTCGTGGTTCCTTGCACTGCGTCGGCATGGCGTGCCACTGTCGGGACCACTCATCCAGGCGCAGGCAGAGGCTTTTGCGCGCCAGATCTATGGTCCCGAGTGCACCTTCAAGGCTAGCCATGGTTGGTTCTGGCGCTGGCAGAAGCGCCACGGCATCTCCAGCCAGCGCATCTATGGCGAGGTGGAGCCCCCATCAGCAGGCCCCGTGCCCGGCCCTCCGGTCAAGGCGGAGCCGCCTGAAGTCCCAGGCGCTGGCTCCCTGTTAGACCGGGCGCCCGCTGCGCTGTGCCCCACCGAGGCCGGTTACGGCGACGAGCAGATTTATAACGCCAATGTCACTGGCCTCTACTGGAGGCTGCTACCGGAGCAGGCTGCGCCCTCGGGCCCCGGGGACCCCGAGGTAGGGGGCTGCAGCTGGCGCGCCGATCGCGTGACAGTGCTCTTGGCCGCCAACCTAACTGGCAGTCACAAGCTGAAGCCGCTGGTCATCGGGCAGCTGCCTGACCCGCCCAGCCTGCGCCACCACAACCAAGACAAGTTCCCAGCCTCGTACCGCTATAGCCCCAATGCCTGGCTCAGCCGTCCGCTGCTGCGCGGCTGGTTCTTCGAGGAATTCGTTCCAGGCGTCAAGCGCTACCTGCGCCGAAACTGCCTGCAACAGAAGGCAGTGCTGCTTGTTGCCCACCCGCCTTGCCCCAGCTGGGCCACCAGGATGGCCTCTCTGGAGGAGAATGAGGAGACTCCCAGGTGGTGCCGGCCAGAACCCCTGGGGCCACCGGAGGAGCTGCAGACCCCCGACGGCGCTGTGCGGGTGCTCTTCCTATCCAAGAGCAGCAGCCAGACACACATCCCTGCACCTCTGGAACAGGGTGTAGTGGTGGCCTTCAAGCATCTGTACAAGCGAGAGCTGCTGCGGCTGGCAGTGTCCTGTGCCAGTGGCTCCCCACTGGACTTCATGCGCAGCTTCATGCTCAAAGATATGTTGTACCTGGCTGGCCTCTCCTGGGACCTGGTGCAGGCAGGCAGCATTGAGCGCTGTTGGCTACTGGGTTTGAGGGCTGCCTTTGAACCTGGGCAGCAGCCGGCTTGCCAAGCTGAGGAAGCTGCAGAGCACAGCAGGTTGCTCAGTGACCTCACACATCTGGCAGCACTGGCTTACAAGCGCCTGGCACCTGAAGAGGTGGCCGAGTGGCTGCACCTAGATGATGATGGGGGCCTCCCTGATGGCTACAGAGAGGAGGTGGGCCCTGCATCGGCCCCTGCAGCTCCACCATCCCCAGCCAGTCTTCCCTCTAGCGTGGGAGGTGGAGAGGAAGAGGAGGAGGCTACTGAGCATGGAGGGATATTGGTGCCCACCGCAGGGGAGGCCATCTGGGGACTAGAAACAGCTCTTCGGTGGCTAGAGAGCCAAGACCCCAGGGAGGTGGGGCCATTGAGGTTGGTGCAGCTTCGCTCACTCATCAGCATGGCCCGGAGGCTGGGGGGGATTGGGCCCTCCCCAGCAGCTCCTGATGATGGTGTGTGACCATGCCAGCCTAGTAACCTTTTCCTGCTGCCATCTCCCAACTTCCCTGGGGTGGCCCATCCCATGGGTTCAAGGGACAAGGGTCCCAGCCCAGCTTGGGCTCTGTTGGTAAAGGGTCATCTTGCCCCAATGTCTATAGTCTCTTGCGGAGGATTGCTGAAGGAGGGCCCTGGTGGATCCTTCTCTCTAGGCAGGACACACACGAGGTTCCCTCCCACACACTGGGCATATGCTCAGCACCTATCCAAGAGCAGTTGGCTGTGTTCCCACCCTGGCCTCTGTGGGGCTCACATCCCCTCTTCTTTCCCCAATCTGTCATGTATACTGGATGAGACACTCCAGTTCTGTCTGTAGTGCTGGTGCTATTTGGTCCCATCATCTTAGTAGGGAAGCACACTACTCAGTTTTTTTTTTAAAACACATTAAATTTGAGAGAGTCTTCAGAAGGGCCTAGGAGAATAGGAGAAAAATAAGGTGGTCTTGACAGCTCTTGCCCTTCATCTGGAAACTGCTTTCCAGCCCCCTGCCCAGACTCACCTGTTTACAATGGAGTGGGGAAGTAGGGGGGAGCCTATGCTTCTGAGGTTCTGGATGCAGATTTTTGTTCTATTTGGATTGTTAGTCCCTTTAGGAAAATTCCTTTCTGAACAGATCTTTTATCACATGGGATTAGCAAACTGGAGATGGGTCCTGGTGATTTGACCAATGACAGGACAAGCTTCTCCAGTTTCCCATCAGCCACAGACCACTTTTGCCCCCAGTAACTGGAGCCAGCCTCCTGATCTTCCTGGGAGCACTGGCAGCAACCTGGGGACAATCCACAGTGCCTTAGTCCCATTCCCTCACCCCTTATTCTTTCCATCTCACCTTCCTATATGTACTTTTCCACCTCCTTTACTGCCAAGAGTATGGCTGAGAAGCTGCTTCTGGGTGACCCCCTTTGAAAGAAGGAAAGGATTCAAGTGATTGTCCAGCTCTTTAACACCACTTTGCCTAGTTTGGCTCCAAAATCTTGCTAGTGGTCTAGGGACAAGAAATACCCATGTGTCTTGAAGGGCTTGCCATCTTTGCAGAGATACTGCCCCAGTTCCTTGTTTTAGCAGGAGGTTAGTTCTGAGACTGCATGCTCCTAATGCTCTTCTCTTATTCTGACCATGGATGTCCTAGCAGTCTGAGTCTTGAAAACATGGAGTTGGTGAGTGTGTGGAGCCTGCATGTGTGTTCATAGAAGGGAAGGCCTGTGCATCCTCTTGGTGGTGGGGTGGGGATGGGGTGGGGACAACTCCCAAAAGCAATTTCTACATCCAAGACAAATGATTCCTTGGAGAACCCACTTCCCCCACCTAAATACACATGCATATCTCAAATCTGAGAGCTGAGGAAAGATATGCAAACTTTGGAAGCCAAAACTGAGGCTCACCTAGCTGGACTCAGGCAGCAGCCTCTGTCTGTGCCTGCCAAGACCCATCTGGACTCTCCATGTAAACCCTTTCTGAATCTACAGAGCCTTAGGCAGTCAGGGCTGGCTAAGGGTCTCTGGCTCAAGCATCTGGAACTAGGCAGTTATAGCCTCCAGTCAGCCAAGAAGACTCAGAAGTGCAACTCTGAGAAGTGGGCCTTGGCTACAAGTGGACACATAGGCAACCTGGATGGCTTCTTGTTGCAGCCTTCTGACCTGGCATATCAGAGCTGCTTCACTGATGAGGTTTCCATCTCATTGTTCTCATTTTGCCCCTCTCTGGCCTGGGCCAGAAGAGCTTGAGTCAGTGTCTTAAGAGATGGTGGGCAGGGGTGGGAGTAGGATGTCTCACTTGTCTCCACCTGTCTCATCTGGGCATTCAAGGTCTAGGAGGAGACTCTGGCCTTTCCCTGGACCCCTAACAGCCTCTATACAAAGAAGGCAGATGTTAGCTCACAGCCAGTGGGTTTGTCCCAGCATTTACTGGGCTGGGAAACCCACCAGAAAACTCAAAAGGTGTGTTGGGCTGGGACATTAGGTCAAAAGTAGAGTACCTGCCTGTCATGAATGAGGGTTGGGTTCAATTCTCCAAAATACAAACAAAAGGTGTCATCTTTATAGATACACATTGGTATTCCTGTGGGAATACCCCTGCTAAGGGAGGGGTTCCAGTGGCTGAGATGAGCTGTGGAGAAGGCTGCTCTGCCTGGACACTTGGCCCTGCCATGGATCCCTGAGACACTGGAGCCCTATAATAGTGCACAGATGTCACAAGGGAAGCTCAGCTCCATTTGTAGCTCTGCTACTGGTTTGCAGTCACCCCATATCTCTGAGCTCAGTGCAATATCTTTGAAGTGATGGGAACACTCCAGGATTTGTGGATCCCTGTGGTGTAGCAAGAACACGTTAGGAGGGCTATACACTCAGGCCTGCATACCCACCTGGCCTGCTACTCACTGCTGTTTCCTCCTGAGCACTCAGCATTTTGGTTTGGGCTAACACAAGTCAGCAAGAGGGCTGAGGTGGCAGTTGGCATTTGTCAGCTGTTGGCCACTTGCCAGGTACAGGTACCATGCCAGAAACTGGATTTCTTATCTTGAAGGATTTCCCCTGGTCCCTGTAAAGCATGTGGGGAACTGGGAAGGGTGGGCAGCTATCCTCACTGGGCAGCTCTGATCCAGGGCCTCTGATGAGATGAGGCAGATTTCTGCACTTGGAGTTGATGGCCCTTACCTCAGGGTTATCAGGGCTCCTGGGCTGGGGAAAGGAGAGCATTAGCACAGAAAAACAGGCAAGTACAGGTTCTGTTGAAGCCACCACTAAGCTGCTGTTTTCAGTTGGGAAAAGATGGCTTGCAATGGTCACAGCCAGCCTTTCCCCCCAGAGGTCTGTGCACTTAGTGGCCACCTGGACATCAGCTGGGCTATGGCTAGAAACAACATGGTGGAAAAGAATGGGGAGCACTCCTCTCTAGCAGCTATTCCTCTAGGGACCTAAGCCCAATACTCCCTATGGGAACTGGCCTGTAGAGAGCCCAGCTGGGACCTAGCAGTCAGGACCTTGTTGAGTATGCCCAGGAGTGAGGCTTATCCACCACAATAGCATGTCTTCACAAGGACTGTGGGCTTGTGGGTTCATGCTATGTTGAGGGGCCTTCTAACACTCAACCTTGCTCATAGCCAAGTTCAGATGGCCCATGGTACTTATGTAATAAAGGTGGAATATGTCAACTTCACAAACATCCCTCTAAGTCTTCTTTTGTAACTCTGGAATACTCCATAGATTGGTGGGAGACATAAAATAACAGTATTATTTAAGAGGATACCATGGTCATATTCTACAGTTTCTACCTTGAAAAGCAGTCTTTTGACTACCTAAGGTGACTAAAAGGCCTGGAAAACAATCACAACTCCTCTGTTCCCACCAAAGTTGACCCTCTTGAGTAACCAACATAAGTCTTTTCCTGGATCATCACCAGCTGGGCCTAGGGCTCCACTGCAGCCTGCTTGAGGCCAGGACCAGGTGATGAAGTAGTCTTCTATCTCCTGAGACTACACTGGTCACAGTGAGAAATAGGTATTGGCTCAATTTCAGCAATTCTCTTCATAGATGACTTTTATATCAGAGTGGATGCAAGCAGGCAGGCTGTCCAAGGAGTTCCTATATGGGGCAGACCACCTCACACCCTGGGTCCCCAACCAGTTCAGGATTTCTATTTCTTGAAGCAATATCAGGAGGCAGGAAAACTGGAAGTCTTTTATCAGTGTAAACTCAGGAGATAGTGACCTGTGGCAAGGGTAGAACTTTCTGCTCCCTATATTACCTGTGCCCTTACCAGTTTTTTTCTTTTTTTTGGGGGGGGGGAATCCCAAAGATCAAACTCACGACCTCGCACTTACCAGGCAAGCACTTGAACTGCTGAGCTAACTCCCACACACATCCCCTTTTTCTTATCATCTTTGAATTATCTTTGAGCCTAAGGTCCTGGGATAGAGGGTTTCAGGCTCTTGAACTTATGATCTTCAGCATCTGATTAACAGCTAGCTCCTTTAGCATTGTGAAACATCTTTATTTCTATTTCACAGGTGAGGAAGCCAGAATGTAAACTGTACTCAGGCCAGCCTTCTGATAGGTGGCAGTGTCAGGGTCTGACCAAGCAGTCATTGAGAAGAGCCTTCTAGGAATGGGGTACAGATGGGAAGCTGAGGGCATGGGTCTGGATAGGGGCAGGGGACTTCAGCTTTAGGGGGAGTAGGGCAGGGTGATGGCAGGTGTGGTGGAGGAGTTGTACATGACGAGACATCCTGTTCTGCCCCAATAGTGCCATTGACTCTTGTGTAGATGGGATAAACTTGACTAACATCACTGAGCTAGCAGATGGCACTATAGGAGCTGTCCTAAATCACACTGAATAGCAGAGGGTGGGAGTACTGCACAGGTTCAGAAGGCTGCCTCCTCTGGAGCCAGGGAGGGTAGGGTGCAGTACCCTGGGGTCTTTATGGCCAGGGAGGCTCAGGAAAGCATTGGAAGTTGTGCCAGATGCAGTGATCACAGCTGTAAGCAGCCTGCCTGGAGCCTCTGGCCGAGTCTCTGACCTCAATTCCATGGCCTTGCTCCTCTTCTAGTCCTATGTTCTTAACCTACTGTTAAATGATATGCTGGAAAGAGTTCAATCCTGCAGAGACCCATGTAGGGCAGGGGGCCTAGGACTTTTGACCTAAAGGAGGGTTACAACCTAGCTCTACCTGACCATGTGCCAGGAGCTTAGATCTGCAAGAGGAAGGGGTATAGAGGTATGGTTTTCCATCTGACTAGGGCACACCCCACCAAACTTCAACCAGCTTTTCCACTTGCCTAGTGTCCACGTGGTACTGCGCTAGTGCTGCAACAGACCTGGCTGACAGAGCTATAGTTTCCTGGGTGCGGTAGCCTTCTCAGCCATAGGAAGACCACACCACCTGCTTGCTGCTCAGGTTCTTACAGGGTACTCCAGCTCCCTGTAGGGGTCAGGCAAAGGCCACTGGCTTTATGGAGGGGAAGGGTATCTCTTGTGTAGACTTCACATGTCCCTGAGGTTGTTCTCAAAGCTGGGATGGGAGCTGCTGGGAAATCCAAAGCTAAGCTCAGGTTCTAGACCAGGTCCAGTTGCTTTTGCAGCCAGTAGCTCTGCTCATGGTCTCAAACTGCCCCGAATTGCAGGCACCTGATAACCAACATCACCCATTACAAGTGGGCTTTTTAGGGGTTGAGCCACCACCATAATGGGGAGAGACCTGCACAGGTGGGGCTGCATTTTCCTGCATAAGAGGAAAGAAGAGATTCATGTGGATAGACATACAGCTGGTCCCTAAGAAAGGGGCAAGGGAGGACTAGAAGACCATGCAAGGCAGTACTTGGCACTTGTGGGTTTTCACTGGGAAAGGAACAGGTAGCCTCTTCTGGAAGCTGGGCCCTACTTCTTGCTGAGCTCCTTGGCCCGGCAAGTAGCGGCCTCCACAGCACTCATGGCAGCTGCTCGCAGCCCACCCTGCTCCAGGGCATGGAGGCCATAGATAGTGGTGCCAGCCGGTGTAAGTACATCTGTCCGCAGCTGAGCAGGGTGCTGCCCTTCCTGCAGCAGCATCTTGGCTGTCCCCTGGAGAGAAGGGTATTAGAAGCAGTGACTCAGGAGATGGGGCAGTCGTATACAACCTCATTCTGGGTTTCTTGTCTTCCTGCCCACCACAGGTGGTACAAGCCAGGACCTTTCTGACATTCCCATGGGGAACTCCTCACTCACCAGCAAGGTCTGGGCAGCAATACGGTGGGCCAGGTTACTGGGCATGCCCATCTTGATGGCACCTTCAGCCAGGGCCTCAGAGAACATGCACACCTGTAACAGCAACATGAGAAGTAGGGGGTCAGTGTCAATATTCCAGCTGGGCAAGGCGGTACATACCTGTAATGCTGGGTGGCTGAAGCAAGAGAATCACAAGTTCAAGCCCAACCTGGGCAATTTAGCAACTTAGTGAGACCCTATTTCAAAATAAAAACAGACTGAAATATAGGTCAGTGCAAAAGCCCTGACCTAGGTTCAATCCCCATATCATGGGGGGAAAATGCTGACATTCCCCCTGGACACAGCACCCAATCTGGAGAAGGCTCAGAACCTTGAGGAGTAAGGCCCAGGCCATGGCCAGACACCTGTGGCCATGGTCAGAACCGTGCAAAGAGGCTGGCCTCAAAGATCCACCAAAGCATGAAGTTTCCAGAGACAGCAGAGCTCACAGGTGGCCTGAGGATAAACCCTTGAGGCCCCAGGGCTGGAGTCTGAGGGTAAAAGCTATCATGGGAACTTGGACCTCTCTTTGCTGAAGGCCTGCCTACTAGGGGGTTGTAGAGAAGACAATACTCACAAAGGCCACGCCACTGCCTCCGAGGGCAGTATGGATGTCCACATAGGCCTCAGGCACCTCTTCACACTGCCCACAGGCCTCTAGCAAGTTCTGCAGGAGTTTGGCTTCACTGTTTCCAGCATGGAGGCCTCGTGCCATCACCATGGCCCCCTCCTGAACTAAGCAAGGCAGGTTGGGTGATACCCGGAGCACTCGTGTTTTGGGAGGCAATAGCTGATGAGAGAGAAGGCAGAATTAGGCCTGCCGGGCCAACACACCTCAGCCAGCTGCAGGTTCCCATCCTCACTTCCTAGACACAGTGGCCAGAGTGAGCCCTAAACTCAACCATTTAACCTAGGTAGGCTACCTGGCCACTTCTGCAGGCTGGCTAGAAGGTTGAAGTCAACTGAAGCCAACCATCAGAGCCCATTCTGGGGTCAAAGTCTCATCTCCACAGGCCACTCACCTCCTCCAGGGTGCTCAGAGAGACTCCAGCAGCTACAGACACCAAGATGTGTTCAGCAGTGACCACAGGGGCCACCTCTGTCAGGACATCTGGCAGGACTTGAGGCTTGGTAGCAAAGATGACCAGCGAACACCTCTGCAGCACCTCTTGGTTGGAGTGGGTGGTCTGGCAGCCCAGAGCCTGTATGGGGACCAGACCAGGGGCTGCATGAGGGGTATCCTCCCATACCAGTTCTTTGTGTACAGGCCACCTTACACCCCATGTGTCCCCCTTAGGCTTCTTGCACTGCAAGTATATGTGCCAAAGCCCAAGACTCAGCCAAAGAGTATGGTTCCTCTTACTCCCTAGCCTGTACCTTCCCTGAGTTCTCTGTCCCAATGAATGTCCATGCCATCCCTGCCTACCCCAGTATTGCATGCATGTGTACACATAGGCACTCACTTGTGTCTGCTGGGTTTTTCCACAACCTTGACTTACTCCTGGCCTCTGATATTCCTTTCCCTTCCTCACCCCAGCCCAGACAGTCTCAAATCTTCAGCTAAATAGGTCACACTCCCTGGTTCTAATTCGTGCCTCACAGAAAGAAGCCACTCTGGTCCCTGCTCACCTGGAAGTGGCAAAGGTTCCTGTCTGTTGGTGCACTAGCCAGCACCTGCTGAGCTTCAACTTTGCCTAGACAGAAAGGCAAAGCCAGAGAATCAGCGAGGAGGGATGGGGAGGAAAGGGAAAAAGCCTGCCTAGCTTCTCAGGCTTAGCCAAGATTGGCCCATCTGTGATCTCTGCTGGACTGAGATGCTGAAGGAACTCAAAGTAAGGATGTTCCTCCACATATGGCCAGACAATCAGATCCATGCAATGCTACTAGGCAGTCACTGCCACCTGCCTGTTACTGGACAAAGGGCCTATGTCTTACCTGGTCCTGTGAGGACACAGACCTCAGGAGTCCCTGCCTCCCAGAAAGAACAGCTACCTGGAGCACTTAGGCTTGTTGCCCAAGGAGTAGAACCCCAGAGAACACTGAGCCTGGAGGGCACAAAAACACTTGACAGAGGGCTTTACGGAGACCAAGTTCCTCTAAAAGGCTAAGTATATTGAGATATCCAAAGGTAGATTAAGTGCCCACTTGGTGGAAATCATGTCTTTGTAAGTCAGGGGATAGGGAGATTGGGTTAGATATCTGACAGAAGTGCACACCAGAACCTGAACACAGAGGAGTTAATCATGTGCCAAGGACAGTCACACACTTAGGAGTGGGCTCAATACTCAGTACACATGCCAGGCATGGTAGCATACACCTGTAATACCAGCACCTGGGAGGGTGAAGCAGGATTTCTGAGAGTTCAAGGCCAGCCTGGGATCCATAGGGTACCCTGAACTACACAGCTTAAAAAAATAAAATAAAATTATTTATCAGTCTCTGCATAGCCATGGGAAATATTTGGACACCTGAAATTTGCATTAAATTATCTTCTGCTTGAGCATGACCCTCTGGATTTTGAAGTGTGGCTGAAGGCAGAAAGCCAAAGGTCACAAGCTATCACCTGTTTCTAAATACTGTGCAGTAGTATTAGGGTAGCATTAAAATCTTCTGCTGTATACCAGGGGTCTTCATCCAAGATGATTTTGGTCCTGACCCCATGCAGACATCTGGCAATGTCTGGAGACACTTTGTTACAACTTGGAGGTGCTACTAGCATCTAGTGAGAAAAGACTGGGATGCCCTACAACACACAGGTTGAATTATCTGGCTCAGAATGTCCACAAAGCTGCTCACTACCAGGAGTGGAGCCCCTAAGCAAATAGAAAAAAAGAATCAGAGGTTCAGAAAGGTCAACTTGACAGAGGTTGTAAAGACAGCAAGTCAACCATATATGCTGGCACTAAGCCAACACTGTCCAACAGAAATATGATTTGGAAAAAAAAAAGATAGGGATATAGCTCAGTGCCAAAGTGCCTGAGTTCAATTCCTGGTACGGGGGGGGGGGGCGGGGGACAAGGAAAGAAAGAAAAAAACAAAATATGATTTGAAACTTTTGTAACTTACATTTTCTAGTACTCACATTAAAAAAGAAATTACTGGTGAAGTTAATTCTAATTTTATTCAACCAGTATATCCAAACTAGTACTTGTTCAACATGTAATCCATTTTTTAAAAATGACTTTTTGTTCCAAACCTTCCAAATTCGAAAGGTCCATTATTCTCCTCACTGGAGTCCCATAGGACTAGGCCGTTTCACTTAGACTTCTGGCCGCTGAACTGCAGCAGCTCCGGCCGGCCCACGCAGGTCTACGCCGTGCCTGGCCCACTCACTTCCAGTGGAAGGGCCGCCACCCAGACGAAGGGCCGCAGGGACAGTGCGGCTCCCGGGACCATGCTGTCTGCCCCAGCCCAGGGTTCATCGCACCAACCCAGCGCGAGCCAGGTGCGCCTCTCCCGCCTGTCCGCCTGTCCCTCCCTTAGCGGAGCCTCCCACCCAGGGCCCGCCACCCACCTGCTTGGATAAGGCCCTGAGCTATGGCCTCTGCCATACGGCCTGCGCCCACGAAGCCCACAAGCTGCGGATTCTGGGCCGCAGCAGCCATAGCGCGGGAGGATCTTCAGCTAGAGAATCGGATCCCACCCCTCGCTGTTATTTGGTTGAGTTAACGGCCCTCCACCGCCTATTGGTGGAAAGAAACAGGCAGGTGGGGCTTACGACGTGTCTAGTCCAGGGGCGGGTCGAAGCGCGGAAGCACTTGAATTGGTGTTGCGCGTAGCCGTGAGAGACAGCAAGTTTCTCGAGGTTCCCATGGTGGTCAGACTGCGATTTTTCCAAGGGAAAGGGTCGCGAAGGGTGGGGAACTGGTCTTAAGCATGCCTTGTTTCACTCTGAGAAACCCGTGGGTGGAGTCACTCCCAAAGTAGCACAGAGGTATTTCCACAATGGAGTGCCCTAAACACTTTTTTGGGGGGATTAAAAAAAAAAAAAGCACCAAAGATAGAAGGTGGGAGTGGAAGCGACCCCTCACTGTCTTTGATCCTTGATCCTAGATACCAGTGCACATCTGGTGCACACCTTGCTGAGCTGGCGCAGATTGATGGCAGTTGGGCAACTGCAAACCTATGGGAGGGCAGGGCAGGCAAACTCCAGGCTGGCGACCTATCATCAGGACAGATCAGGCCTGTGGAGTGGACCTTATCCACAAAGACCTATTCCGGGGGCAGGGCCAGCATCCTCAGTGTCCCAGCTCTCTGTCTGATTGGTGTACTATAGTTGGAAGCTGGGCTTGCAGAAGGCTGGTGGAGAGCAAGAGAGAGGTAAGCCAGAGGGGGAATGCCAAGGACAGTGCAGGAGACTGATGGCTGCATTAGCAGATGACGGGCAGAGGCCATGGACCGTCCCAGGAGGAGCCCTGGGACAGTGGGAGGAGGAGGCAACAGGCTGTGAGGCAGTGGTGGTGGCAAACAGCCGGACATGTGAAGTATCTCTGGAAGTTGAGGAAGAATGTGCTGGAAGGTTGATTGGGCTGAGGAAAAGTGAGAAATCCACAACACTCCAGAATTTCATCCTGAAGGGTTAGGCAGAGGATGATGGGAAAGAGTGGGTTTGGTTTTGTAGGGGAAGAGACAGGTGGAGGGATGCTCCCGACAGCCCTTCTGGCTGTGGCAGCACTCACAGTTCTAGCAGCTATGAGGCTGTAAGAGGTCATGAGTTGACAACCTTGAAAATTAGGGTCTCTGCTTTGCACAAGTGGCACCTGTCACTTCTCACCTGGAGCTATCTTCACTACATCCTCTAATCCTACCTACCACTTCCACAGACCTCTGAGGCCAAACTGGGCCCCTGCTCTTATAAGCTCCCAGGTAATAGTGATGGCTTAGTTCCCAGGCTGAGGGGAGGTGAAAGGGACCTGTAGTCTTCATCCCTACGTCATCATAAAGGACAAAACCCAGTTGTCTTGGGTTGAATGGAATCAAGGTACATGAGGTTCACAGGTAGATGATCCAGAACCATAGTGGGACAAGCCAAGGAGCTCAGTGCCACCTGCCCCTGGGCACTTCAGCTCCCCCATCCCACTGCTCCTAAGCCTGTATTCCTGTGCTAACATTACTGCCCAGGGGACTATCACTCAGCCTCTGGAATTTTGCTGTTTCCCACTAAGACTGGAAAGGCCATGATGCTTATCCCTCTGGTGGCTGAAGCTGACTTATAAGGTCAGGATGGGGTCCCAGGGAGGCCATGCAGTCACCAGCCCCCAGAGCATGTCCAAATCCAAACCTGGCCTCTTTCCCCAAGGTCCTCAGGGCTGAAGCAGAGCCCAGGTGAACTCTGGTCACCCAGTCCTCTGCAACCATGCCATGAGTCTACCTGGGACCACTGGAGAAGTGCCCTTGCCCCCATTTCATATCTAACGGTTTACATGCAACGGGTGCTCCTACTGCTCACATCACTAGGCCCAGCAGCTCTATGGGACTGAGCAAAGGCACAGTGCATCCTGGGGCTGGTCAGGGTAGGGAGGCAGTGCTGGGTGTGAGAGATGGGCACAGAACTGCCGAGTCCAGACCTATAAAAATGCACTTTATTGAGTCCCAGACTCAGGGCAGTGGGACCAGAGTGGACTAAGGCAGGGAGGGAGGTGTTGGGCCACCTGGGCCTTGTTTCCCTGAGGATAGACAGAAAAAGGCTTGCTGCCTGAAGCCCCCAGCAGAGGGGGTGGGATATGGGCTGGATTGCTGGGCAGTATCCTTAGCCCCTGACAAGTTCTGAGGCCAGGGGCTGCTGGGTTTTGCCAGCTAAGCACCGGGCTCCCCTCATGACTTCACTTTCGGGCCTGCTCGTAGTTGTTGGTGAACCAAGTGCAGGTTTCCTTGACAGCTGTGGGGAAGGCAGATGAAAGCCAGTAGACAGGTGAGAGATGGGGAAAAGTGAAGCAGGTGGAAGCCTCAGGGACACAGTCACCTCCCAAGTGATCCAGGCTCTGATGGGGGTCTAGTGACCAAGTCTGAGGGGCACTTCATCCCCACCCCACAGTAAGGAAGCTGAGGCCACAGTAGGGGACAGAGGGAGAGGTACAAAGGGGCAGGCAGGAAAGAGGTCTGCAGGAGTGTGTGGCAGCTACTATGGAAGGGCTAGGGCTCACCCTGCTTGAAGGGTGTGAACTGGAAGTTGGGCAGATAGGTCCGAAGTTTGCCATTGCTGGCTGTCTTCTTAAACTGTCCATCTGACTTTGTTGTATCAAACTGAGAACCTTGGTCAAGGCCACAGCAGTGGGAACACCCCTGCCACCACCCAGCCTTGAACCTCTGCCTCTCTGCATGGGCAGATACTCCCCCTACCCAGTAGCCAGAGGAAGCACTACCAGGGAATAAAATGCTGTTACTCAGTTGTCCTACATAGCGGGGCAGGTGCACAGTGCCCCTCTGTGGTGCCCTACCAACACCCAATCCCAGGAAGCAAAGGATACTGTGACTTCCCCATGAAAGCCCATGGCCTCCACCACAGCCTCAGCTGCTTCCTTGATGGAGACCTCATCTTCCTCACCCACTGTGAAGAGCAATGGGTCAGTGGCCAGTCAGCCTTCCGTCCAGGCCCCCACAGGTATTCTAGGACAGACATCAGTCTTACCCCACCGTGAGGGTGAGACTCCACAAAGTGAGGGTGCGCACCTGAAAGAATGATAGGCTCCACCTCACTGTACTCTCGCAGGACCCAGATGAAGAGCCGAGCCAGGTCCTACAGGTGGGACAGGCAGGTCACAGCCCACAGTGATGACCAATGCCCCTGCTGGGGTGGCTACAATGCCATCTCTGTTCAGTCAGGCCACAGACAGGGTCCTTCCTCCAGGCAACCCTTTCTCCCACTGAGCCACACTCAGCCTCCCTCATGCTGTAGCCTCCCTGACAATCCAACAGGCCACCCTTTGGCGGAAGGCTTATGTTCCCCCTGTACACACCAGCGAGTAGATGAACTGTCTCCGTGGCTTCCCAGTACCCCACACAATCAGGGCTGAGCCGCTGCCTGAGGTTCAGGGGAGGGGCAGATGTCAGAAGACTCCAGCCCAGCCAGGCCCTCCCAGGAAAGTTGGGGCCTGGTCAGGTGGAAACCCGGGGTGGACGTATGCTAGGTGGACACACTCACTCTTGGCTAGATGCACCTTGTGGATGAGACCAGGAAGCACATGGCCATCTTCGATGTTGAAGTTGTCATAAGGGCCAAAGACATTGGTGGGAATGACGGCAGTGAAGGTACAGCCGTGCTGCTGGAAGTAAGCCCTGCAGTGGGACAGCAACTACTGTTTCTCACCTGTCTTGAGCCTGCTGCACTACCACTAGCCTCTTGCAGATGCAAAATAAGGAGCATAAAAACCAGTGCCCACCCAGCTGATCCTACCCACACATGGGAGCTTGAACCCTCTACCCATTCTCCCAGCCAAGTGTGGGCAGGATGCTGGAGGAGGACCTGTTCTGTACGTCAATCATCCTCTTGGCATAAGAGTACCCAAAATTACTGCTGTGCGGAGGCCCATTGTGGATCTGTGGGAGTAGAAGCAACGAGGCCTTCACATCCTGGTTCTGCCCACACCCCAGGCGCCACCCCCAGAAGGTTCCATCCCTCACCATGGTCTCATCGATGGGATAGGTAGTCTTATCAGGGAAGATACAGGTGGACAGGCAGGAGACCACCTTGCGGGTGCCCACCTCAAAGGCGGAATGCAGGACGTTGTCATTGATGTGTATGTTCTTCCTCTGCAGGGGTAGAGCCAGGGCAAATCAGACTGCCATGGTAGGCCAGCTCTTCTGAGGACAGAGGCAGGGACAAACCCTGGAGCCTTGAACATGGGCAGTACTTGTAGCTGTTTGTCCTTTACCCAGGACAAGACACAGTCTCCCAGCATGACCTTACAGAAACTACTAACCCCCAAAAGAGTTGTAGGAGGGTTCTGTCTGCCACTCTCACAGGGGATGCAGAGGCCAGGGCAGATGGTAGATGAAGGAACCCAGAAGCCCAATCTGGTTCTGGGTGGGGCTCCCACTTACATAAAGGCTCCACACCCAGCTCTACTTCCCATGGCCTGTCTTAGCTCAACCTGGCTCCAGTTCACTTCCCTAAAATCAACATGAGATAACCAGGAAATTTAGACTGGTCTTGGGACAGGGAAGAGGAGAGAAGTGGTAGCCAGGCAGTATGCTGGAAAGGCTTATACAGACAAAGAAGGTCTTCAGTGATAGGACTCTTGGTGGGAATCCCTGCTGACACCATTACCTGGTACAGGCCACTAACAGACTAAGGCCACTGCCCAGAGGCAGGTGGGCCAACCGTCAAGATCACAGTCAGCAGGGGAAAATGTTTACATTATGCTCCCCTTCTTCAGGGCATACATCACAGATAACCCCAGAGTATGTGGTGGACCAGGCTCAGAAAAGCATGGCCAGAACCATCCTGGAAGCCTAAGGCTCTGGCAGCCCAAGGGGTTCAGGATGCAAAAACCAGCCCCAAAGCTCATGGACACATGCTGGCTTCTTCAAGTTCACCAATCCTAGAGGTCAGCTCCACAGCCTTTGTGTTGAGCCAAATGCCTCCAGGCCCATCTGCATGTCCTTCTGCCCACAGCACCAAGTGTGGGCTAGTGGAAGCCTACCCCCCAAGGGCTGCCTCCACCAGACCATGCCAAGCCCTAATCCTCAGGAACTTCCTGGGGTGGGAACATGAGCCTGTGAGAGTGGAAAGCCTACCAGGAAGTTCCCAGCTCCTGGATCCCACAGTTTTTTGTCCATTCAACTTACCCAGAAGTCCAAATTGTATTTGATATTCCGGAACAGGCCCCCCACCATTGCAGCAAGATGGATGACATGAGTGGGCTGGATTTCCTGGAACAGGGCTTTGGTCTGTGCTGCATCCCTGGGTGGGGAGCCAGGCTGTCAAGGGCCACAGAAAGGCCTGAGGGAACGAGCAGTAGGGCTTGGGATAGTGGGTACAGGAGCTGGGTTGGGACATGGCAGTAGAGACAGCCACAGGACAAGGCTAAACTCTATGCCTAGCAGAAGGGAGAGTGTGGACTTCTGAGAAGGGACAGGAGAATGTTTACCCAGAGCACAGCCAACACACCCAGGCCAGGTCTGCTACCTGGCAAGGAAGGCCCAGACTTGGGCTATTGGCTCTTCAGTCTGAAAAGGGCACTGGATGAGGGGTTGGGGAGTTCTGGGAATAGTCTCAACTCACGTGAGGTCTGCATCTTTGGAGGAGACAAACACCCATTCCTCTCCTGGCAGGCCAGCACCATCTGCAACCACTTTCTGGATGGCTCGGCCCACCAGTCCAGAGCCCCCTGTCACTAGGATCTTCATGTGCCCTTGAGGTTCACCCATGTTGGCCGCACCTGGAGGGTCACAGTGAGGTTAAGACTCTCCAGGTTCCATCCTCCAGCACCCTATTACCCTGGAGCAAGAGGCAACAGGCTACAGAGGCAAGTAGGCAGACCCAGCTGGATACAGTCACCCAGGCTCCCACCCATTCCCTAGGAAGGTCTCTGCCTAGATCGCCACAGCGCCCTGGAGACTACCATCCCGATCCACGACCCCACCTGGCAGAAAAAAGGTATATTCTATGCCCTCCAACAGACCAAAGGGGAGGCACATAACCTTGGAGATGGGGCGTCCCGACGAGATGTAGGGGCTGCTCCTAGCCAAAGCCCATAAGCTACAGACAGGCAAGGGGTATGAATAGGGCTGCCGACGTGTGCCGCCCTATTCATACCCGCCCAGACTGGTGCCCAAAGGCACTCGCGATCCTGATTCCTCCAAGACAGGTAGCCCCGCTGGCTGGCGGCCTTGGGTGCCGCCACCCTCAAGAACTCATCCTGGAAATCTGCTTTGCTCCATCTGCAGACCCCACCCTGTCAACCCGACAGGAGTTTCGCCCCACATTCCGCGCCCTAGACCACACGGACGGACCAATCGAGGCCTACGGAAACCCTACACCCAAGTGCCCACCTACGACTACGACCTTGGCTACACAGAAGTTTCTGTCTCCCTGAGCCACGTCCCCAGGTTCCCCAGGCAGTGCCGCGCTGTCACACCTGAATCCGCCCCACCCGCCAGAATAGCTGCTTCCGGCGCGTAGACGTCTTTCGCCCGGCGCTGGCCAGGTGGAGAGGCGGGGCTCGCCCGCGGCACTCTGGGAAATGGAGTTCTAGGCCTGTTCCGGTGTGGCCCGTGCGCCTCTGGGAAATAGAGCCAGGGACGCGCAGCCACTGGGAAATGTAGTCAAAGTCACCCTACTAGCTAGGAAATCGCTGGTCTTTTGTATCCGCTGGCCCGCCTTGAAATCCTCATGCGGCCTGCCTGAGTTCCTGCTGGGGGCGCTGCGGGAAAGGGAGGGAGCGAAGAGGGCGGTGTGTGCGGCGCTTCTTGAGGCGGGAGCGGTTTAGGGCCGGACAACTGAGAGTCCTCTTGGAGATACCCTGCTGAGTAAGAAAGCAGAGTTCCCTGCCAGTGGTCCCATTTGCTCCTGATCTACTCGCCCGGGCCAAGCCCCTGGGCAACATGGTGAGGACACAAGGGCTGTGGAGCGACTCTCTAATAATCCGCCCCAAACTCCTCTGATCCAGACCCCGCTTCTCGGGGTACACCTCCTTCCCTTCTTCCGGCTATGGCATGTAGGGGGACAGACTGTTCCCAAGAGGGACTCTGCGGCACCCAGCAGCGATACACAAACCTGGAGCAGGCTCGCCCTTCGTGCCGAGCCTCCTGGTTGCTCAGCACCTCTTTACATTGCCCTCCTCATTCAGATAAGCCAACCTCACCAGGTTTCAGATGGAAATGGGGACTCTACTGGGGGAATTGGACTATTGTTAAAACGAAAAACGAATACCCTCTCATCCATGTTGCATTCTGGCAAAAGATTTGTCTAGTTTGTCCATGCCCTGAGACTGGTTTTGTCCACAAGATGCTGAGCCCCCCCCAATTGTTTAAATTAGTGTATGTTTGTGATGCATAGAAAATATATTCATCTTTGGGGAATTGGTACGTATACATATTGCATCTTGATCTTTAATACTTGCCCTTTTCCACTCTCTCCTGTCTTCCCTTATCCTCCGATCGCTTTTCCTTCTCTCTCAATTTTGTTAATTTCCACTCTGATCCTTTAAATTTTATTTCTTTCCTTCTATTAGTTTCAGATTTGAATTTTTCTTCTCTTTCTAGGATCTTGAGTGAGATGCGTCATTATTACTTATTTGGGCTTGCTCTGTTCTTTTTATATGTACATTAGAGCTATTCCCTCTTAAGACTGCTTTTGTTTCATCCCATAGATTTTGGCGGTTCTATGGCCTTTTTTTTTTTTTTCCTCTCTCATGACCTTGCGCTTGCCAGGTAGGCACTTACACAACTGAGCTAAATCCCCAGCCTCTGTTCTGTGGCTTTTTTTTTTTTGTACCGGAGATGGAACTCACAACTTCGCTCTTGCCAGGCAAGCGCTTAGGCCACTGAGCTAAATCCTTGGCCCTATTCTGTGGCTTTTTTGATGTTGATTTTTAGCTTCATTCTACTATAATAGTATGTAGAGGATTATTTCAAATCTTTCGTATTTATTTAAGCATGCTTAGTGCCCTATGATACGGTTTGTTTTGGAAAAAGTTCATGTGCTGTTGAGAAAAATGTGCATTCTGTTGTTGGATAAAACACTTTGTAGATATCTGTTAAGTCCATTTTTTTCATGGTTTGATTTAACTCTAATTTTTTTTGTTGATTTTTTTTTTTTTGGAAGGGGATCTGGTTGATCTAATTTTAACAGTGGGCTACTGAAGACAGTGATTGTACTGGTAACTATTGGCTCAGGTCTAATAGTTTTTGTTTTCTGAAGATGGACATGCCAACATTTGATGCATATATGTTTACAATTATTATCTCCTCCTGTTGAATTGTTCCCATTACCAATATGAGTGGCTATCTTTGTGTCTACTGATCAATTTTGGCTAGAAGTCTTTTGTATCAGAAAATAAGATAGCCACTGCTGTTTGTTTTGGGGTGGTTGAATGGAATATCATTTTCTATCCTTTTACTTTTAGTGTGTGTACTGGCTTTTGGGTGAAGTGTGTGTTCTGAAGACAATGCAGTTTTATTTGTTTTGTTTTTCTAATCCAATTTGCCAGTCTGTGTCTTTTGATTGGGAAGTTGAGACCATTGACATTGAGAGCTATTATTGAGTAGTAAGATGTTCATTGAATCTAGTCATTGCATTATTTTTCCAACACTGATTTCTTTATTTTTTTTTAAACTACTCTACATGTTAGGTGTATTCTAGATGTATTCTTTCGTTTGGGCTCTTTGGTGCTGTGGCCTTCCAGTTTTTGTCTAGTATTTTCTGTGCTGCTGGTTTAGTGGTCATGGATTTCTTTGTCATGCAGTCTTTACTTCATCAATGTTGGTACCCCGGATTGAACTCATGACCTTGTGCTTTACTTCATCAATTTTGGAGGCTAATTTTGCAGCCTAGATTAGCCACAGGTTGTGTATACCTGTAATCCCAGCACTTAGGAGGCTGAGGCAGAAAGATTGCTGAGTTCAAGACTAGCATGGATTATATAGTGAGTTCAAGGCCAGCCTGAACTACAGAGTGAGATCCTGTCTAAAAAAAGAAAAAAAGAAAAAAAAGAAAAGAAAAACAAAGCCAAAATGAAAATTAAATAAATAAAAACCTAGGACATACATTGATAATTGTTTTCTTTGAGGGCTTGAAAAATTTTGCTCCAAGGTCTCCTGACCTTTAAGATTTGTACTGAGAATCTAAAGTTACTCTGATGGGCTTGCCTTTATAGGTACCTTGTTGTTTTTCTCTAACAATGTTTGATATTCTCTCCTTTTGTTGAATTTCTGGAGTTTTGAACATGATGTGTATGGAGATGTTATTTTCTGCTCATGGCTATGTGGTTCTGTATTCCTCTTGTTCTTGAATACTGAATTCTTTTCTTAGATTTGGAAAAATTTCTGCTGTGATTTCAGTAAATAAATGTCTATACGTTGTTTCAGTAAATAAATGTCTGAGTTATCCTCTAATTTTTTCCTTTATTTCTGTATTTCTGATGTTCTCTTTTATTTATTATTTTGTTTTATCTTTTTGAGACAGGGTTTTGCTATGCAGTTCAGGCTGAACTTGAACTCATTTTGTAGCCCAGGCGAGCCTCAAACTCATGCCTATCCTCTTGCCTCACTCTCCTAAGTGCTGGGAGTACAAGTGTGCACCACCAAGGCAGGTTTGAAGTTTTGTTTTTTGTTTTTGGTGAGTCATTTAATAACTACTGGGTTTCTTATTGTTTTTAGGGTATCATTGAGCTTATGATCTACTGAATTGACCTTGTTTTCTATTTCTGGAGCTGTGTCCTCATATTGGTCAAGTCTGCTGCTCATCAACTATTACTCTGTTACCAAAACCAGAGAAGGTTCCAATGGAAAAAAAGAACTACAGGCCAATCTCTCTAATGAACATAAACACACACAAAAAAAAAACTCAAAAAGATACTAGCAACCAGAATGGAGCAAATCGGGCTGGAGCTGCTTGGCAAGTGTGAGGCCCTGGGTTCAAGTCCCACTACCCTCCCCCAAAGAATGTGGCAAATCATCAGGAAGATTATACTAAAAAAAAAAAAATTATACACCATGACCAGGGATCTTGTCTCAAAATATAGATTAAATAAAAAACAGACAACCAACCACAGCTGGAGATTTAGCTCAGCACTAAAGCACTTGGCTTCCATGCGTAAGACTCTTGGTTCAATTCTTAGTGCCACCAAAAAAAAACAGCATTAAAAGTAGATCAACCCATAACCTCTCATCTGTTTCCAACTGTCAAAGATACTATCAGCAGATATTTACTGTGTGGTCACCATATAAGCATACCAGGCAAAGGCTACAGGTCAGAGTAAAAAGGACTATACAATCTACTGGTGACAGTTACAAAAGACCTCAAACACAGAAGAGCATATGCTTTAAGGAAACAAAACCAACTTGGGGAGTCTCATTTTAGTGCACCTCATTTCATCACTAACTCTATTATTATCATACACTATAGCATTTCCCCAGGTCATAAAGGAAGAGTTCATCATTTAAATAATAATCTTGTTTCTAAACCCAAATAAAGAACTGACTTTAAGAAAGTTGGGTTTTCAAGCAATAGTTTATGGAAGAGAAAATGCTAAACAACTTCTCCTTGGGACATCAAAAAGTACCATAACACAGTAAGTAGAAACTTCCATACTTTAAGAAACACGATTTATGATTGTAACTAAGCCTTAATGTCAGTGAAGCAAACTTTTATTATTTACTGCACACATTCTTATTTCTTGTAATTTAAAACATGATCATACCTTATTATAGCTAATTAGGCTGAGTGTGGTAGCACATGCCTGTAATCCCAGCACACAAGAGGCTGAGGAAGGAGCATTGTTGCAAGTTCGAGACCAGTCTAGGCTACAAAGTGAGCCCAAGGCCAGCATGAACTGCATAATGAGACGTTGTCTCAAAAAAGAAAAAATTATAGTTGATTAAAAGACAGCTGAAGATTGCATAATTAAACTTGTCTCATCAATATAATAACCTTTTAAAGTTACAAAGCTAAACTCCAAAGCAACAAGAACTTGAAACACATGGAAGAATCCTAAAATAATTTAACTTCTAAAACATCTTTTATTTATACAACTAATGCTAATTATACAACCTCTGCAATATACAACTCCACTACACAAAGACAAATGTGATTAGGGCACAAATCAGATTATAAAAATTAGTCAAAAGCTTTAAGATTATATATATCGTCTGATGGACGTTTGAATTGTTTTCAGTGATTGCAAATAAAGTTGCCGCAAATATTCTACAGAGGCCTTTGTGCACATAGATTTTCTTTTGGATAAATACTCAGGAGTAGGGTTGCTGGGCTATATGGTAAGTATATGTTCAATTTAAGAAACTCCCAAACCAGTTTCCAAAATGGTTATAGCAGCAAAACATGAGAGTTCTAGTTGCTCCATGTCCTTCTCACTTGTCACTGTCACTATCTGGTTCTGCTGTTAGCCTAACAAGGTTGCAGTGGTATCATTGTGATGGACATTTGCATTTTCTAATGACTACTGATGTTGGGTATCTTTTTGTATGCATTTTGCCATTTTTGTGAAACAGAAAAAACTATATTCAAAGATTTTGACCATTTTTCCACTGAAGTTTTATCAAGACTCCTATGCTTTTTAACTGTTTATCAAAGAAGAAACACTAAAAAGTTTGAGCGTTTTATTAAACCACTTAGAATTCATGAAGATTCAACAAAATCTCAGATTCTTCCTTGGCACCCCAACTCACAACACTGTTCACTGCATGCCCCCATTATGATGTTCAAACACAAGCAGAAGGGAAAACCACCCAACTTCCTTCTTTCTCTTACTCTGAAAATAAAAATCCTAGGAAAAGTTGCCTACTTCTAGAGTCAGGAAACCAAAAAATTCCCTGTTTTTTTTTTTTTACAAGTATTTGATGAAACCACATTCTTCCATCAGTATAAGCCAGGAACACAAGTGAATGATTGCTTGTGATATTTGCAAAAATAATTAAAATACATTTTAAAAAGTTGGATATATTTTAAAAGATAATGCAAATTAGGTGGGAGAGTGGCCCCACCCATGGCTCAGTAGGAGGCACTACTCTACTCTGTCAAGTGTATACCTCCTTCACTTGTGCTGTAGCTAAGCAGGAAGACCCTGCTCCACTGTACAAAACTAGGGAGCCTGATAGCATCACATGGAATGTTGAACAAATTCCTTAACTTCTCTAAGCCCAGCTTCTTATCTCAAGACAGGAAGAGAAATCACTACTTCACTGACTTGCTCTAAAAAATTATGGAGTTCAAAAAAAAAAGGGATTATGGAGTTCATACTAATACATGAATAACAGCTATTATGACTGTAATCCTTCTAATTCCTGAATTAGAAAGAATTCTAATTCCTGAGTCACAAGTTCCTCCAATTCCTGAACCAAAAATATAAGCAAGACTGAAAGATGTGCTTTTCACAAACCTGGATAAGCTTCAGACAGGAGGTAGCAAGTGTACACAACAGACCCACTGAACTGAATGCAGGTCCCTGATCCCATGAGAGAGGTCCCATGCATCCACATGAAAGAGACCTGGAGTTTGCAACTGTGAAGTCCATTTACAGGTCTTGTATTTTGTCTCAGAATTTTAAATGTTGTGACAATTCTTTTCAAAAGAAATCAATCCATTCACTTCTAATTTTTATTGAGTGCTTATTTTCCTCTAAGGTTCTATAGTGGTGCCATATAGCTGAGAGTTGTGTATTGCAAGTCTCAGTGACATTCTTCCAACTTCAGTGCTTGCCCTCTCCCCAACTGGGCTAAACACAGAGCAACTTTCTAAATTTTCTGTTACTCATCTTGCTCTTACCAGAAAACTCAAGTGGTTCCACAACACTAGCTCTTGCACTGATGAAGCAGCCTGGACAGTCAATGTGTAAGATTATTACATTTTTGTGATAGACATTCCATAGGATTTTTTTATGAATCAATACTCAAACACTTCTTTCCTATTTTCAAGTCTGTTTGAAACAAAGTATGGAGAGTTCATACTGTTCCCACCCAAGGTGGTACAGTAGCTCAGGATAGATTGCAAGCTCAAAAAGAGCTAGGATGTGAATACTTTAATTCCTAGCTCCAACACGAGTCAGCTACTCTTCAGATAGTGGTTTCTCTAAATCTGAAGTTTTCTCAACTACAAAATGGTGATAATACCATTTATCTGACTTACTATGTTTGGTTGTATAGCACCTAGTACATACTTGTCTAATGTTACCCCTTGGAATAAGTAAGGGTCCAATGGTTCATAAGTTTGATAGTGGTTTTTATTTCCTTAGACCTAAGGAAACCCAAATACTAGCTTTATTTCACTTCTGCCTTCCCACTTCAGACTAGGAACCAGCCATGTCTCGCCATACTTCAGTCAGACTTCTCACCTCTTTCTTTTTTTCTTTCTTTCTTTCTTTCTTTCTTTCTTTCTTTCTTTCTTTTCCTTCCTTCCTTCCTTCCTTCCTTCCTTCCTTCCTTCCTTCCTTCCTTCCTTTCTTCTTCTTTTTCTGTACTGGGAATTGAACTCACAACAATGCACTCACTTATCAGATAGCCACTGTGCTGCTGAGCTATATTCTCGGCCCCCCTCACCACTTTCTTAAACTACTCTAAACACCACTAATATGACCTCCCACTTGCTAAGTCCAAAGGTCAAATCCTTACTTTGATCTTTCTGCTGCACTTGACAGAGCTGCCTACATCTTCCTTCTTGCAGCATTTCCATCCCTTCTTTCCATGACAGTCTATGCTCCTGGTTTTCTTCATATCTGCTCTGTGCTGCTAACTTCGTGATCACTAAATGGTAGAGTGATCCATGGCTCCACCTTTGGTCATCTTCTCCATGCTCACTTCCTCAATAATTATTAATAATCTTTAGCATACATTTATTTCTATGTCTCACCCAAAAGCAAGTCCAGGCCAGTGAGGTGGAACAATTCAAAAGCCACCTGATCCTCTGAAGTAGTAACAGTAGAAATAACAAAGGGGATGCATGAAGCTCTAGAAAAAAAATCAAATCAGATACAGTTTCTCAGATAACTACAGAAATGGTGACCATAATGAAAGACATGGTTAATAATTCTGGAGCAGATACAGATTACAAAAAAAAAATAGAGGAGCTTAGGAAAAGATGATGGAAACAATGAAAGCCCAACATAGGAAAGAAATGGATTCTGTGAAACAGATTCAAACAGATATGCAGGAGATTGAAAATTCTATTGAAAGTATATGCAGCAGAATGAGCCAATGCGAAGAAAGAATACCATATATAGAAGATATGATTGTGGTTAGTGATAAGGGAAAGAAAGATTTCTTACAAATACAAAGGGTCCTCAAAAAAAAGGGACCATGAAAAATCAAATGAACAGCTGCTAGATGATACAAGGAAGAATAACATAAATTGATTGGAGTCAATGACAAAGCAGAAGATAATGCAAATGACATAAAAAAAAAAGACTTCACAAGGGGCTAGAGGTTTAGCTCAGCGGTGTAAGTGCCTGCTTGGCAAACATGAGGTTGTGAGTTCAATCTCTGGTACAAAAATTAAAAAATAAAAAATAAATAAAACTTCATGAAGTAATGGCAGAAAACTTCTCAAGCAGCAAAAAAGAAACTGACATAAAGATAAGTCAGGCATGTAGAACTCCATTAGCCATGATCAAAACAAACTTATACCAAGGCATATAATACCCAAGAAATTCAACAGGATAGAATATTAAAAGCTGGAAGAGAAAAGAAACAAATC
This sequence comes from Hydrochoerus hydrochaeris, assembly GCA_004027455.1. Lineage (NCBI taxonomy): Eukaryota > Metazoa > Chordata > Mammalia > Rodentia > Hydrochaeridae > Hydrochoerus > Hydrochoerus hydrochaeris. The sequence continues at coordinate 155,959 of PVLA01003213.1, read as the reverse complement.
ATCTATAAAGGAAAACCCATCAAAATCACAGCTGACTTCCCAACACAATTCTCAAGTCAAGGAGCACTTGAAGTATTTCAAGCCCTAAAAGAAAACAACCTTCAATTCACATTGATGAACCCCCCAAAACTTGAGAAATACAAGATTCTTTCATGACAAAGAACACCTGAAGAAATTCATGACCACCAAATCAATACTCCAAAATGTTCTGAAGGACATTCTACAAAGAGATAACAATAATTACAACTCCATGAACCCCAACAGGATGAATCTACCAGGCAAGGCAAGCAATTAAACAGGAAAAAAAGGAACCAATGATAGAAAAATAACATGTTAGGGATAAATCAGTACATATCAATTATAACCATTAATATCAATTCACCAATCAAAAGAAATAGATGCAGAATGGATCAAGAAGCAAGATCCAACAATATGCTACATATAAGAAACATTTTAAAAAAGAAACACATTTAATGCAAAAAGAAATTCATAGACTGAAAGTCAAACAATGGAAAACAATACTTCATGCGACAGAAACCCAGAAAGAGGCAGGAATAGCTATTCTGTTTGCAGACAGTGTATTTCAAGCCAAAATTGATTAAGAGAGACAAAAGAGGTGATCATATCATTGTAAAGGGAACAATCTAAGAGGAAGAGATAATAATCATAAATATATGTGCACAAAATACTAGGGCATCCAACTATACAAAACAAATATTTTTTTTTAAAAAAACAAATATTAACTGACATGAAAAATCAAATAAGTACAATATGATTTTAATGAGGGACATTAATACCCCACTGTCACAGATAGATAAACTAGAACAAAAAAATCAACAAAGAAATATCAGAACTGTATCAAACTTTTAGTAGATGTCTACAGTGTTCCACCCCATGACATCAGAATATACATGCTTCTCAGTTGCACATAGGAAATAAACCACATACTAGCTTAAGTAAACACAAAAGAATTGAAGTGATCTCATACATGTTATTGATCATAGTACAATGAAATTGGAAGTCAATGGCAAAAGAAACCACAAGAACTTTATAAGGGGCCAGGGATATAGCTCAGTGACACAGTACCTCCTTGGCAAATGCAAGGTCCTAAGTTAACTTACCAATATCAAAAAATAAAAAAAGAACTTTATAAACACATGGAAATTAAGTAACACCCTTCTGAGCAACCAATGGGTCAGAGATAAAATTCAAGAAAAATTACACAGTTTAATGGCTAGGCATAGTAGCACATGCTTGTAATCCCAGCACTCTGGAAACTGAGGCAGGAAGATCCTCATGAGTTTGAGGTCAGCCTAAACTACACAGTGAGTTCAAAGCTGACCTGAATGATATAGCAAGACCCTGTCTCAAAAAAAAAAGAAAGAAAGAAAGAAAAAATAAATTAGAGAGTTTCTACAATTAAACAATAATGCCAATACAACATGCAGGAACTTATGGAACACAATGAAAGCAGTCCTAGAAGGGAACTTTATAGCATTGAATTTTCATACTAGAAAAACGGAATGTACTCAAATAACCTAATGTTGCACTTCAAACTTCTAGAAAAAGAAAAGTCAAGCCAAAAGCTAATATAAAAGAGGAAATTAAAAAGATTAGAGCAGAAATTAATGCAATGAAAACTAAGAAAATAATACAAAGAATCAATGAATCAAAGAGTTGTTTCTTTGAAAGACTAAATAAAGTCAGCAAACCCTTAGCCAACCTTATTAAAAAAGTAAAGAAAGGACTCAAAGTCAATCAACTAAGAATAAAGATGGTGAAATTATAATGGAGCCTGCAGAAATCCAGAAGATTTATATCTACTTAGAAAACTTATATTCTAGTAAGATGGAAAATGCAGAAGAAATGGACAGATTCCTAGATACTTATGAATTACCAAAGCTGAATCAAGAAGACATAAAAATCCTAAATAAACCAACATCAATCAATGAAATTGAAGATGTAATTAAAAACCTACTGACAAAAGAAAAGTCCTGGGATTTAGCTCGGTACTGATGATAAAAAAAAAAAAGAAAGAAAAGAAAATTCCAGGCCTTGACAGATTCACTGCTGAGTTCTATAAGAAATTTAGAGAAGACCTAATGCTTTCCCTTCTCAAACTCTTTAATGAAATTGAGAAGGCAGCAACATTCCCAAATTCATTCCTGGAAGCAAGCATTACCCTGATATCAAAACCAGAGAAGGACCCAACTAAGAAAGAGAACTACAGGCCAACCTTCCTAATCAATATAGATGGAAAAATCCTCAATAATATACTGACAAACAGAATGAAGCAAATCATATAGAAGATTATACAACATGACCAAGTAGGATTCATTCCAGGGATACAGGGATGGGTTAACATATGCAAATTAATAAATATAATACACCATGTTAACAGAGCCATAGACAAAAACCATATGATCATCTCAATAGATGCAGGAAAAGCATTTCACAAAGTCCAACACACATTCATAGTAAAAACCCTATAGAAAATTGGAATAGATGGTCTTCATCTCACTCTGACAAAAGCAATGTATGACAAAACAATAGCTAACATCATACTAAATGGTCAAAAACTGAAACCTTTCACTCTAAAATCAGAAACAAGACAAGGATAGCCACTGTCATTACTCTTATTTAATATAGTTCTGGAAACATTAGACAGAGCAATTAGACAAAAGAAAGAAATTAAAAGAATAAGGATAAAAAAGGAAGAAGTTAAATTATTATTTACGAATGCCATAATACTCTATAGACAAGACCCCCAAACACTCAATCAAAAGACTTCTAGATTGAACAAATTCAGTAACATAGTTGGAAACAAGTCAACACTCAAAAATCAGTAGCATTCTTGTATACAAATAAAAAACTCACTGAGAGAGAAATTAGGGAAACAACACCTTTCATGATAGCATTCATACAAATGAAATACTTAGGAATCAATCTAATGAAGGAAGTAAAAGACATCCACATTGAAAACTACAGTACTCTGAAAATGGAGACTTAAGAGGACATCAGAAAATGAAAAGATATACCTTGTTCTTCAGTGAGAAGAGCCTATATAGTGAAAATGGCCACACTTCTAAAATTTTTATGCAGATTTAATGACTCCTGATCAAAATTCCAACAGTATATTGCGCAGAATTAGAAAAAGCAATCCTAAAATTCTTTTGAAGAGAACTACAATAGCAAAAGCAATTAGGAGAAACAAAGGCAAGGCAGGGGGAATCACAATCCCTGACTTGAAATTGTATTACAAATCTACTGTGATAAAAAAAAAACAGGATGGTACAAGCAAAAACAAAAAATGATTGAAGGATCAATAGGACAGATTAGAAGATGAAGAAATAACTCCAAACATACTCAGCCACCTTATCTTTGACAAAGGAGTCAAATAGGTTCACTAGAAGAAAGATAACCTGTTTAACAAATGGTTCTGGAAGCACTGGCTTTTCACATACTGAAGTTTAAAACTATTCCCTTGTCTTTCACCAAGCACTAAACTAAAATCAAAACAGATCAAAGATCTATACGTTAAAACAGAAACACTAAATCTGCTGGAAGATAGAATAGGTAGAACTCTTGAAGGCATTGGTGTAGGCAAAGACTTTATGAATAAACCCTGATTGCACAGGGAATATCATATAGATTCAACTACTGGGATCTCATCTTATTAAAAAACTTTTTCACACCAAAATAAACTACCAACAGAGTGAAAAGACAACCCACAGTGTGGGAAAAATGTGTCAGTTATTCCTCAAAGGACTAATATCTAGGAAATATAAAGAACTCAAAAAAATCAGACCCCCCCCAATTTAAAGACCCAATCCAAAAATGGGCATCTGAAATGAACAGACACTTCTAGGTTGAAGAAATAGAAGCTGCAAATAAACATATGAAAAAATGTTTAACATTACTGATCATTTGAGAGATACAAATTAAAACAGCAAAGCTGAGATTCCATTTCACTCCAGAAAGAATGCCTAGTATCAAGAAACCAACCAATAATGATTGATGGTGGTGTGATGGGGATAAAGGAAACTTTTCCACTATTGGTGGGATTGTAGACTGGTGCAACCACTGTGGACATCAGTGTGGAGACTCCTCAAAAAGATAAAGCTAGAAGTTCCATTTAATCCCTTCTTGGTATCTTCCTTAAAGAATTAAAAGCATAGCAATTTATAGTGGCACAGCTAAATTTTGGAAAACAGCCCCATCAATCAATGAATGGAGGGCTGGGGATTTAGCTCAGCTGCATAAGTGCCTGCCTTGCAAGCGCGTGGTCGTGAGTTTGATCCCCAGTACCCAAAAAACAACAACAACAAAAAGTCAAAGAATGGATAAAGATGTGGGTTTTTTTTTTATACAATAGAGTACTACTTTGCTTTAAACGACAAACTTGAGACATTTCTAGCCTGAGAGCTTACACAGTGTGACAAGGTCTAAGATTCTATAGGAAGTCCGTGAGAGGGTTTTGTGAGCATGAAGCAAAACCCCCAGGAAGTTAGAGATGGCAAGAATGCAGAAAAAAACAGGCTGTGAGCAGACCTAGCCAGGGAGAGAGAGACAGACAGACAGACGGAGAAAGAGACAGAGACAGTGACAGAGACAGCTATAACCCATTTGGGCTGCAACCAACAAGGCATGGGGGCAAGGCTATTCAAGTCTTTAGGAGGTCACATGTCATTATGTGCCCTCAAATACCAGACAGTGAGAAACAGGAGTTAACATTTGCCCACTGGATTTCAGTCTTGCTTTCGTCCTGTCTTTCCTTTCTATGCCTTCATTCCTCCCATTTGGAGGAAATGTGTACCCTGTGGTGTTTTATCTTGGGAGTATATAACTTGATTTTTTATTTTCATTGGGACTCACAGCTAAGAGTTTGCCTTGAGTCTGAGAGGAGACTTTGGACTTCTGAGAAATACTGGAACTGTTGAAACTTTTAGATGACTGCAGTTTTGTTTTCCTTTCCTTTTCTTTTTCTTTCCTTTCCTTTTCTTTCTTTCTTTCTTTCTTTCTTTCTTTCTTTCTTTCTTTCTTTCTTTCTTTCTTTTTTTTTTTTTTTGTACCAGGGATTGGACTCACACTCTTGCCAGTCAAGCACTTATGCCACTGAGCTAAAACCCCGGCCCCTAACTGCAGTTTTCACAGTGAGACGGACATGGGCCTTTGGGATTATAGTGGAAATTATGGTTTGGATTTGGAATGTCTCCCGACAGAATTCATGTGCTAAAAGTTTGTTTGCCTGCTAATGGGCTTTTGGGGAAGTGATTAAGTTATGAGGATTCTAACTTCATCAGGTGAATTAACCCACTGATAAGATCACAATTTCATAGCATTATTGGGAGGTAATAGATCAAAGCATTCAATACAAGTCACACAAAAATTCCAATCACTTTTTTTGGGGCAGAAATAGAAAAGCTAATCCTCAGATTCATCTGAAGTCACAGAATAAACTTACCTTGATAAAGAAAACCACAGTTGGAAGATTCACATTTCCTAAATTTCAAAATATATTACAGGGCTGAGGATTTAGCTCAGCAGCATAAGCGCATGCCTTGCAAGCATGCGGTCATGAGTTCGATCCCCCGTACCAATAAAAAAAAAAAAATATATATATATATATATAATTACAAACAGAAGTATATATGTCATAATCAAAACACAATGGTACTGACATAAGTATATATATATATATATATATATATATATATATATATGTATGTATTTATGGGAGATTGAACTCACCACCTTGTACTTGCACTGAGCTAAATCCCCTGGCCCAGAACAGACATAAGGATAGACACATAGACAAATGTAATACAACTGAGGCCAGAAAAAATCATGATGGATGATAACCATTCAGTAACCAAAACACAGAAAGAGCTCTTACAATTTAACAAGACAACCCAATTAAAAATTGGAGAAAGGACTTAAACAGACATTAATTGAAAGAAGATATATAAAGATCCAACAGTACGTGAAAAGATGCTCAACATCAGTAGTTATTAGAAAAATGCAGATCATAATCACAGTGAGATTCCATTTCATAGTCACTAGGTTGGCCATAATATAAGAAGGAAAATAACAACTGCTGATAAGGTATGAAGAAATAGAAACCCTTTTGCCAGGCATGGTGGCATATACCTTAATATCTGCACTCAGGAGGCTGGGGCAGAAGGATTGTTGTGATTTTGAGGCCAGCCTGGACTACATAGTGAGTATAAGGCCAGCATGAATTACATAGTTAGACCCAGTCTCAAAGGAAAAAAAAAAAAGAAAGAAACCCTTGTATATGATGAGAATGTGAAATGCCATAGCTACTGTGGAAATCTGTTGATGGTTCCTCAAAAAGTTAAACATATAATTATCATATGATCTAGAAACTCTACTTATAAATCCAATAGAAATAAGTCATATGTCCTTAAGGATGGAAAATATATCACAATAGGCAAAACTGTTCAAGGAAAGTGGAATGTAACTACAAATTCAAAAAGGAGGTCACTGCATCCTGTAATTGCAGCACTTGGGAGGTGGAGGCAGGACTACTATAAATTTGAGGCCAACCTGAGCTACAAAGTGAATTCAAGGCTAGCCTGTACCGCATAGCAAAACCCTGTCAAAAAATGAGGGGGAGGGGGTCTTTCAAAACTTTCTGACCAGGGCTGGGGGTTTAGCTTAGTGGCTTAAGTGTCTGCCTGGCAAGTGCAAAGTTGCAGGTTCAATCCCCGGTACCAAAAGTAAAAAACAAAAAAAGCACCAACCCCCCCCCCAAAAAAAACAAACAAAAAAACCCCCCTCAACTTTCTGAACATTAAGAAAATGGCTTAGCCTTTTTTTTTTTTTTTTTTGAGACAGGGTCTCATTTTGTAGTTCAGGCTGGTCCTGAATTCTCTAGGTAGTTCACACTGGCCTACCATCTCCTGGCAATCCTTCTGCCTCAGCCTTCCCAGTGCTGGGATTACAGGTGTATGCTACCACGCCTGATTTAGTCACACATTTACTAGACATGTGATATTTAGATTCCACATGACACATTTTTAAAAATTGTATTTTTTTTCATTTGACACATTTTAAAGGTTGTTACAGATACAGTCAGTCATTCCTTAAAGCTGTAAAAATAAATTTTATTCAAAAACTACTGACCATACTGGAAAAAGCTGACCTCCATTCTGATTTGTGCAGAGGTTCCTGGGTGTCTTAAAGAGAGACTGAGGCAGTAAGTGCACAATGACAAAAGGGTTGATCGCTATAAACGCGATTAGCCGCTGTGTCCCTAGCAGGGTAGGATTCCATCTCCCCACAGAGACTGACACAGGTACCACACCTCCGCTGGTTGTATTTCAAAAGAATGGCACGCAGGTCTTTGAGTGTCTCTGCTGAGCCGTAAGAGATCTACAGCTTCAGTTGCAAGCTCTTATTATTAAAGCCTCTAGGGAAAGAAGCTCAGGCGCTTGTTGGCTGACTAATGGTTAGTTCTGGCTGGGGGTGTCCCGAGTGCGTCAGGAGCCGCAGGCTCGCATCTCGGGGCGGGAGAGCCCAAGTATTTTTGCGCCGAGACTTCTGCAGGGAACAGCACAACTGTTTTGTTCTTTGGTACCTGCACTGATACCTCTCCAGCAGTTGAATTCTTTGGACCTATTTTACACTTTAGGACCAATGTTCCTGCAAAAGGGAACCGTTCCCATGCTCTTTGAGGGATGCAAGAGTGGCCTAAGTTTTAAGACCTACAACATATCCAATTTCCCCAAGAGTCTTCGGCTCCCAGGAAACTGATTCGCTGGCTACTGTCACGCTTGCTAACCAGGAGAGGTAAGCCGCTCAGTCTTCACTTCCGCTCGGCTGAAGACCACAGAGAGGCAGTCGCTCCGACTTTGCTCCTAGAGCGGCGACGGAAGTTCTCGGGCGGGGCCTCAGGCGAGTTCCGGCCGCGGTTTGCCGGCGGCCGTGCGGGCTTTGTCGTAAACTGTGTGGGCTTTGTCGGTGGCCTGCGGGGCTTTCCGGTGGCTTCGGCGTCAAGCCTTCGCGGTCTTCTCGCCACTGGGTACCAGGTGAGTGGCGTGTTACAGGCGGGTGGAGGCTTGGGTCTTCCTAGCCGCGCTTGCCTTTGGCCGGTGGCCTCTGCGTATCGCCCCGTCCGGGGTTGGAGCCTGCGTCTTTCTCCCCAGAGCCCCGAGTGGTAACTACCCGGCTCCACCCAGTGTTGTCTGGTTTCGTAGCGGCCCGCAGGGCTTGCACACCCTGGCCACCGCGCCCGCAGCTCCGACTTCCGTGTGGCGGTGTTCAAGCCTCTGAGCCACAGTCGGGCTGCTGCCCCGATGTGTGTGGTGATGACTCGGGCTTTGCTGCAGTTCTCCGACCTTGCTTGGGCTTGCCGCCTCTGTGCTCAGGATCTGCGGCACCCACACCATTGTGCTATTACGGCAGAAGCTCAAGAGGGAGGTGTGACGAGCAAAGCCAGTTCTAGAACTTGAGCCTGACGGAGAATTCCCAGAGGAGGCGAGGTGGTCTGTTACGCTATCCTAGCTTTCCTCTGAAACTTGCTTTTCCCTAAAATTCTATGAATCTTACTGTCTTCTCTCTGCTAATGCCAGGGACGTTTTCCCCACTTTACACTTTAGCTGCATCATGGTTAAGGATGCTCAGGGCCTAAGCATGCTGGAGGTTTCCAGGGATGTTGAGTGCAGGTGCTGAGCTTAGACCTTCTGTCTGTAGAGCTCATACTTGAAGCTGCCCTGCAGTACTTGTAGACTCCTCGTTCCTCTGAGGTCTAGTATCATTAGCTGAAAGAAATAAATGTTTTCTGCTCACTTAGGATCTGATAGATGGCCATTGTTCCGAGTCTTTAGGCAATACCTCGTTTGGTTCATGTGTCCCTGTGAGGGATGTGACATTATACAGACATTATACAGAATCTTAATACCTTACAGAAAGTACAGAGAGAGATTCCACAGTCTTCCGGGCCTTTACTGGAGTTCTGGGGATGGATTCCTGGTTTTCCTGGAATGGTCTTGGTGATGAGAAGGAGATAGGGCAGAACTGGGAAGGCCCGATGACACTCATGAGTTCAGTTGGAAATGGAAGGAGAGAGAGGGAAGTAGTGATGGTAGAACAAGGTGGCACAATGAAGCAGTTCAGAGAGCCCTGCGTGCTGCCTAGGTTATGAAAGATGGCTGGTAAGACTACTGGGATTGTTAGGAAAACTCTCATCAGTGCCTTTGGGTGAGCCCTAAGAGCAGCTGCTGGAGGTAGAAGCCAAATGACCTGGGAGGAAGGTTAGCTTGCAACTGGAACTGATGATTGAATCCAGAGGCTTTGCACTGAGCTACATCCCCAAGCCTTACTGATTTTTTTTTTTTGAGACAGTTTTGCTAAGTGATCCTGTATGAGCTCAAATTTGTGTTCCTATTGTCTCAGACTCCCAGAGTACTGGCATTGCAAGCATGTATGGCCATGTCCAGTGAGCTGGTTTCACTTCTGTTTGACCTTAAGCAAGTCACCTCCCAGATCCGCCTAGGTGGTTGTGAGGAGAACATGAGAAGACTTGACACATCTGGCCTAGTGTCTGACATATAATGCTCAGATACCTCTGTGACTGCAGTGGCAAGTGTACCGACTTTTGATGGGGGTCTCTAGCTCTGCTTTTGTTTTTCTTAAGGGTGAAACTCAGCAAACCTTCCTTTTCCTTTTCTTTAGGACTTGAGCAACAGGTGGTGACTGGCTGAGAGGCAAGGCTGGGATGTCCTTTTACCAGTATGGATGCAAAATCTGAGCTTCTAGTGCTGTAAGGCATGTCCCAGGGTGAGTGCTGCTGATGCACAGCTTTGAGTGCACATTTAGACCATTTCATGTAATTTTTTTCTTAGCAGATTCCATATTTTATTGTAGAAAAGTGTCATGTGGGGCCAGAAGCCTGGCATAGTTTTATTCACTGAAATTATTTTACATGAAAAAGTATTGATGTAATTGTATTTATATTCATATAAGGAGCTAAGCAGAAATATAAGATTTCTGATTTTAACCAAGTGTGATAGCACATTACTGTAATCCCAGCACTCAGAACTGAGGCAGAAGGATCCCAAATTCAATCCCAGCCTAGACAATTTAGACCCTATCTAAAAAAAAGGCTGGAGATTTAGCTCAGTGTAATGATCCTGGCTTCAGTTTCCAGTTCCTTTCTGTCCCTCCTCCTCCCACAATTGCTGATTTTGAGACAAAAGTTTTTCTTTTTTCAATAATGATTTTATTTGTTCATTCATTTGGCAGTGCTAGGGATCAAATTCAGTCTTGTACATGCTAGACAAGGAAATCTACCAGTGATCTACATCCCAGCCTCAAGACAAATGATTCTTCAAAGCAGGAAATATTCTTTTTTAGGGGGGAGGGTGGGTAGGGTCTTCACTTTGTTGTGCAGGCTGGCATCAAACTCATAGAGATCTTTCTGCCTCAGCCTCTGAGTGCTGGGATTACAGGTATGTGCCACCACACCCATCAGGAGTATTCCGTTTAAAACACTTCCTCTAAAGTTAAAAAAATGTATATGAAAACCATTCAGAGGCACACAAACGTTTTTAAACTATATTCTAAACAGATGCAGGCTTGTTTGCAGGTAGTGTCATTAAAAAAATAAAAAGCAGCTAGGAGCAATGACATATACATGTAATTCCAGCTGTTGAGAAAGTCAAGACTGGATGATTATAAATTCAAGACCAGCCTGGGCAATTTAAGCAAGGTCCTGTCTCAAGAATAACATCAAGAGCTAACTGTGGACTGGGGATTTAGCTCAGTGGCATAAATGCCTGCCTGGCAAGTGCACGGTCGTGAGTTTGATCCCCCTACCAAAAAAAAGGTAAAAAAAGAGCCAAGTGTGGTGGTGCAGGCCTATAATCCCAGCACCTGGGAGGCTGAGGCAGGAGGAGTATCATGAGTTTGAGGCCAGTTTGCACTACAAAGTGAGACCCTGTCTCAAAAAAAAAAAAAAAAGTTGGAGATGTATCTCAGTGGTACAATACTTGCCTAGTATGGTTGAGGGCCTGGATTCAATCCCCAGTACTGCAAAGGGGGACAAAAGTTTCTAGGTATCACTGACTTCCAAAACAAGAGATGTACCTCCACCTCACTCTCAGGCTCTCCATTTTATTATTTACTTTTGGTTTTTTGAAATAGGGTCTTGCTTTGTAGTTCAGACTGACTTTGAATTAACTGTATCCCAATCTGACCTTAAACTTGAGGTAGTCGTCCTGCCTCAGCCTCCCAAGTGCTAATATTATAGGTATGTGCAAAGGTGGTTGGTTCCCTTCTTAAATTTAGAAAAATGACAAGGCTTAACATATAAAAAGATTTTCAGAATACTAATCCCAGTTGATCTTGTAAGCAAAATATCCTGAAGAAGTGATTTCACACTTGGGAAAGAAAAAAAATTTCTCATAGAAAATGGACACCAGAGGCCTACAGATCTAATTTGAATTTAGCTGTAACCCTTACTGGTTCAGTGACTCTGGATGATTTACTTTCTCTTTTAGTTCATTTCCTCAGTCAAGAGAGAGAAAGTACCTTGCCTCTGAAGAGGGGAGGAGGGCCTGAGCCAGTGCAGTTCCTTTGTTCAGCATGGTGCCTTGCTGAGCTTTGAGGGCCTGAGAATAGTCCTTTCTCCTTTTTGGGGTTCTGAAGTGGTTGAGGCTCACCAGTAAGGCATGTGAAGAGCAAAAGTTCACCTTTTGACTAGCCAGAGACTAGGTTGGAGAGACATTGGACTTCTTCAGGCTGAATGCCAGTTAAGATTGATGCCCACTGGTTGGTAGTCTGTGTGGCTTCCATCTCTCCTCATTGTTCTTTCCCTGCTTAAAACTCAAGACTTTGGGGAACAGAGCAGCATGTACACCCCTTACAAGCTGGCTTGTAAGAGGAGCAGACTGCTTACTTGAGCTGAAAAGCCTAGCTATTGTCCTACGCATTTAATTCTGCCAGCTCATCACCTGCCCTGGCTGACTTTGATGTGTTGGGGAAAGGAGAGCTTTATAAGAGTTTGAGTAGGAAAAAAAAAAAAAATCAGATTTATGCTTTTTAAGGGTCATTCTGCTGGCTATGAAGAGGAGAGATAGAGAAAGGAGAAATGGAGGCAGGTTCAGGGGCCTCTGTCAAGAAATGATGGTAGTTATGTTGAAAGTTTGTGTGAAGGCTGTTTACAGGTCTGACAATGAATTGTATATGGAGTGTGAACAAAGAAAAGTGGGACAAGGACTGTTGCAATAATCATGACCTGAGCAAATGGGATGTTGGCTTTCTTACTATAGAGTGACTGATTCAGGGAGGAAAATCAGAAGTTTAACGCATTAGGTTTAAAAAGTTTCAGAGACTATCCAAATGAAGGTATTGTGATTAGATCTAGTCAAGGGTAGAATTTAGGAAGATGGCTAAGCTACAGGTAGAGTGCCTATTTCAGCAGTGGAGTCCATCTGTCTCCTAAAATGGGTGTGATCGCCTCCAGAGTGAATGGGGATAGAAAGTGGTACATGGCAGGGCTCTGGTGTCATGGGTGGATACCCTGAGGGAGTGGTCAGTGAAGAAGGGAGAGAGCCAGGAGAGGCTGCCCCAGAAACCCATCAAAAAGGTGACTCAAAAGAGAGAAAGTCATGGCTGTCCACCTCTGCCAGTAGATTAGCCGGGTGGGGTGCTATGGCTTGCCAGCTGGGTGACATGATGGACTATTGAGGTGTAAGTCTGACTGACATAGGTTTAAAGATGTAAAGGAGATGGAAAAACAAGTCCAGTGACCATGTGAAGGTTACTATAGAGAAGTAGAGTGATGAGGTAGTACTTAAAGGTAACAGGACATAAGAAGTAAGGGTTTTTGGTTAAAATTTTACAAAAACATTCTTTGTTTTATTTTTTGGGATCGAGTTCAGAGCCTTGGGCAAGTGAAGCGAACACTCTTCTACTGAGTTCCACCTCCAGCCCTATTTCTTTTTGAGGCAGAGTTTCACTGTGTTACCCAAACTGGCCTTGAACTCATAAGCTCAAATGATTCTCCCACTCTAGCCTCCCAGGAGCTGGGACCGCAGGCATGCCACAAAGTTAGATTTTTAGGTGGGGGAAGTGCTAGCATTGCTGTATGTGATGGAACTTGGGCTGCTGAGAGGGAAAGGAGCTCATGATTTCAAAGAGCAAGTGAATGGTGGCAGGAGGAACTGGCAGGGCAGTGTTCTAAAGCAGAGGGACAGTTTAACTCAACAGAAGGGAGAACAGATGGGTTCAAATGTAAGAGATGGTGGGGGAGTGGACATTTCTGTCTCACCACTTCTATTTTCTCATCAAAACTTGAAGTAAGGTCATCAGCTGAGAGGCAGGAAGGGATGTTGCTCATTTAAAAAGAAAAGAAAATGAAGAAAAGTTAGGGGATTGCAGCTTTTGGAGCCATTGGGTAGAGCTGTAAATGTGAAATACTCCAGTTAGCAAGAGTGCAGAGAGGTCAGGAAGCAAGCCAGATATAACCAGAGCTGGGTCCCTACACACTGCAGAGGGAGAAAGTATAGAGCAGTTGTAGCTATATGAAGAGGATGATTATATAGGTGTCCCTCAGTTGCACAGACACCAAAATCTGAAGAGCCAAAAGTCCCTTACATGAAATGGTACAAGAGCAGGGTGTGGTGGCTCATTCTGAAGGATGGCTCCAAGTTTGAACCAGCCTGGGTTATACAGTGAGTTCAAGGCCAGCCTGAACTACATAGTGAGACTCGACAACAACAAAAAACCAGAAATGACGCAGTATTTACATGTAACCTATGCATAGCCACCATATGCTATAAATCTCTAGATGACTTGCCATACCTAATACAGTATAAATGCTATGTAAATAGTTGCTACAGTGTTGCTGTTGTTATTATTATTGGAGGATAATAATAGGAAAAAGAGCTGGGCATGGTGGTGTGCACCTTTAAATCCCAGCACTCGGGAGGCTGAGGCAGAATAATAGCTGTGAGTTTGAGGCTAGCCTGGGCTACAAAGTAAGTTCGACGCCAGTCTGAACCATGTAGGAAAGCCCTGTCTCAAAAAAAACCAGGGGGAAGAAAAAAAAGGAAACGATTTGTACATGTTCAGTGCAAACAATATTTTTCTTCAAATGTTTTTCACCCATAGTTGTTATAATCACAGATGTAGAACTGAGGTGTACAGGGTGGTAAGAACTGTGCCAAGGAGGAAGCAGAGACCACTGTAGCCATTGTAAGCAGCAACTGCTTTGATCCAGGGAACTAGATGACAAAACCACTGGAAGGGCTGCAGGACAGGAAGTTAGGAGGTCTTAACTGGATTTGGTTCCTACGTGAGCTGCAGCTCCTGTCAGCACTGACCATGTGTAACTTGTAACCTCAAGTAAGTTCAGGACCATGGACCACAGTAGTTGGGGACTGAAGGTAAGATGTAAAGGAGTGGGCCCGGTATGGTTGTATATGCTCACCTGGAAGGGACTGAGGCAAGAGGATTGCCATCAGTTCAAGGCCAGCCTACATAGCAAGGTCATGTTTAAAAAAAAGAAAAGAATTTAAAAATTAAAAAAAAAAATGAAGGAATAAGAGACAGTGAGTTACCAGGTGGTAGCACTGGTAAATTTCAGTGTTCATTTAGAAACATGGATCTTGATTTTTCAGTAGGGTCCAAGTTATATCCCTGACACTGCCCCCACATTCAGGAGGCACAGAGGGTCAGCAGAATGCTGTGCACTACAATTCTAGAGTTGGACATGTTAGAGATAGAGCCATAAAGAGATTTCCCAAGTGAAGGATGGCTGTTTCAGGTAACATTGTGGGGTCAGGAGTGTGGGCAGAGGAAACAGTTGAATCCTCCATATGCTTCAGTAGTTTCCTGTTAACAAAGGGGAAAACAATCTTCTTCTTGTTTCAGATTCTGCTGCAGAATGAGATGGTGATGAGAAGGTGACTCCAAAGCTTGAATTTCTGAGGATGAAAATTCCCATAAGACAATGTCAGACAGACTCACCATAATGGAGCACCCTACCACTGAGTCTGTGGAAGTCCATGAAGCCAGATTAGGGCAGCTATTGGGAAACCCAGAAGGACAAAACCTAGGGAGTCCCCCCTCTCAGGAGGATGGGTTCAAACAAGTCACAGTGACCCACTGGAAAATCCAAACAGGAGAGACAGCCCAAGTGTGTAGTAAGCCAGGGAGAAACCCTATTCTGAACTCAAACCTTCTTATACTTCAAAGAGAACTTATAGAAGGGGAGCCCCATCTTGGTAGTATTTGTGGTAAAAGCTTCCCATTTAACTCAGACTTAGTTAAACATCAGATTTCTCATACTTGTGAGAAGCCTTATAAATGTGAGCATTGTGGGAAAGACTTCAGTCAGACTTCACACCTTGCAGAGCACCAGAGAGCCCACACTGAAGACAGATTGTATGTGTGCAATGTGTGTGGGAAAGACTTCATTCACTACACAAACCTTGCTGAGCACCAGCAAGTGCATATAGGAGAAAAGCCATTCCGATGTGCTCAGTGTGGGAAAGCATTTTGTCACAGCTCAGACCTCCTTCGGCACCAGAGAGTTCACACTAGAGAAAGGCCTTTTGAGTGCAAAGAGTGTGGGAAAGGCTTCAGCCAGAGCTCTTTACTCATTCGCCATCAGAGAATTCACACAGGTGAAAGACCTTATGAGTGTAATGAATGTGGGAAATCCTTTATCAGGAGCTCCAGCCTTATTCGGCATTACCAGATCCACACAGAAGTAAAGCAGTATGAATGCAAGGACTGTGGGAAGGCCTTCCGCCACCGCTCAGACCTCGTCGAGCACCAGAGGATTCATACTGGGGAGAGACCCTTTGAGTGTAATGAGTGTGGAAAGGCCTTTATTCGCAGTTCAAAACTTATTCAGCATCAGAGAATTCACACTGGAGAGCGGCCCTATGTCTGCAATGAGTGTGGGAAGCGCTTCAGCCAGACGTCCAACTTCACACAGCATCAGAGAATCCACACTGGGGAGAAACTCTACGAGTGTGATGAATGTGGGAAGGCCTTCTTCCTGAGCTCATATCTTATCCGGCACCAGAAAATCCACACTGGTGAGCGGGTATATGAATGTAAAGAATGTGGGAAGGCTTTTCTGCAGAAAGCCCACCTCACAGAGCATCAGAAGATCCATACTGGGGACCGGCCATTTGAGTGCAAAGACTGTGGAAAAGCATTCATCCAGAGCTCTAAGCTACTGCTCCACCAGATTGTGCACACAGGGGAGAAGCCGTATGTGTGCAGTTTCTGTGGGAAAGGCTTCATCCAGAGGTCAAACTTCCTTCAACACCAGAAGATGCATACTGAAGAGAAGCTGTATGAGTATAGTCAGCTTGGAGAGGGTTGTACACCACCCCCTGACTTTATTGACCAGGAGGGCCTTTCCCTAAATGAGACTCCTGCATGTTTAGGTGAGCCCACAGGGCAGGAAGGTCATATGGGTAACTTAGGATCACTCTAACAGAGTGGTGTTTAGAGATGGGTGGAATTAGGGTTTTTATGGTTTCTAAGATTTGGATGTGTCGGTTTCCTGAAACCTAGAGGGGCTGTGTTTGGAGTGGCCTGATGCCTACCACTGGATGATTGGCTCTTGAGTTGGAACAAGTTGGAAGAAGAAAAGATTTCTAGATTGTATTCATAAGTACAACCCACTCTTGAGTTTGATCTTGTCAAAGCAGAGCTGTGAATTTAGTCTCATTACTTAAGAGAGGATTGCCTATTAAAAAGGCTAGAGAACATTTTCTCATGCAGAACCCCCAGCAGATTACCTGTTTTCCTGGGGATATCCCCAAGCCCCATGTTCTGCATCCTAAGGCTTTAATCTTGGCTGATCAGTTCTCAGCCACACAGTTGGTATATCCCACTTCTTACTCTCTGTCCTGCTCTGCTGACTAATTCATTTTGCAAGGCTCTGGCATCATTTTAAGGAACATTTCCTTTGCACTTAGCCGGCAAGTTTTCCATGCTTTTGAGGTTTGGCACTTATCTCTTATTACTGAATTATGAATCATTTCTCATTACACTCAGTTCCTTGATAGTGATCTTGTCTTGATTGATTCATACATCCCCAGTGTGTAGTATGCAGCCATAAAAAGCACCCCTACATCTGTAATTGGCAGGTCTTGCTTTGTCATTTCTTCATTGCTGTTTTAAAATTTTGAGTTATGTGTGTGTGTGTGTGTTGTGTGGCCTGAGAGTTGAATTACCTTCTATATTGGCACCCTCTCATTGCTACCTTTAGCCTCACCTGGAACTGCCTAATGACCTCAATGTCCCCAGGTACTTGAGGGTTGCACGACCCCAGTGTACTGTACAACTTTGTTCTAGCTCATGTCTTTTGTGGGGGGATCATTATGTCTAAGTCACTTTTCTTGTCATGCGATGGCAGTGAGACATTGTATCTGATAACCACAACTTAAAGGTGGAGAGGTTTATTTTGGCTCATATTTTCAGAAGTCTCAGTCCATGCTCCAGAGGTTCCAAGGAAGAAATAGCATAGTAGAGGGGCTTAGCAGAGGAAAATTGTTTATGTCATAGAGGCCAGAAAGCAGAGAGCACAAAGAAGAGCAGGAGAGGGAGATAAATTATGTCCCCATTTACCTTCCTTTAACCAGGCCCCAACTCATGACACCACACTCAGCTGCTAAACTTAGTGGATGAATCCCCTGAAGAATATAGCGCCCCCATGTTCCAATTGCCTTCCAAAAGGCCACCACTGACCATGTAAGAGTTTTGGAAGATGTTTTAGATCTAAACCATAACACAATAGCTCCAAGATTGACTCAATTGACAATTTCTTGCCCTCTGGTTCATATTATCACTCATTTGAAAATTTGAACTATAAGGAATAGTTCTGGATTTTGGGAAAGCAAGAGTAAGAGGCGATCTGCACTGCAGTAGTGTGGAGTACAGTGGGGAAGACGTGACCTTACAGTGAGTGAAGTGCCAAGATGAATGTGCTCCAGGTCTTGTTGGAGCATTAGAAGGTGACTAGTGGCATGGCAGATCTGGGAAGACTTCACAGGAGAGGTGACATTTTAACTGGCTTAGATGCCAGTGGGTGCTTTTCCACTGGAGGAAAAGGATGACCTGGGAGAGGGAGCTCGACAAACATAGGCAGGCTCACCAGGCTGCTGCTTAGTTGGGCAACTGAGCAGGCAACTTTGGTGCATGGTAAAGTCCTTTCAGCAAAACTGCTTACTGTAGCCTGTGATTTTGGTAAGTAAGCAGTTCATCTGAATATTAACTGAAACAACCAGCTTTGACAAGATTTTAAAAGGAAAAAATTTTTTCCTCATAAAGGCATATTGTGATTTTTAGCAAATCCTGACAACGCTTGAGGGAACAGAATTCAAAAGGAGGACATACAATACCTACTTTGAAAAACTCACTAGAGATGTTTCATATGATAAAGAAGTAGGTGATGTGAGACCATTTTAATCAGTACAACAGAATGCCAACTTTAAGTGTACAGAGCTTTGGGAAATGCTTAAATCGGTATATCCACCACCTGTAATCAAGATAAACAAGTTTTCACCTAAAAGTTTTCTTTCCCTTTCCCATCAGCCCCACCCCACCCCAGTAATCACTTTGTGTCAGTGTAGATTAGTGTTGCTTGTTAGAACATCAAACATGTGGACTCGTGTGTACTCATTAGTGCCTGACTTCCGTCCCTTCAATGTGGTTTTAAGGTAACCACATTTTGTGTTTTGGTAGTTCTTGTTGCTGACTAATATCCCACTGTATAGAAAAGTCATCATTTGTTATTCATTGATCTGTTTATGGAAATATGGGTTTCTAGTTTCGAGTCTGAAGAAACTTACTGGGCTTTGTAGCTTAGTGGTAGGGTCCTTGCCTGGCATGCATGAGGCCCTGGGCTCGATCCTTACTATTGCAAAAAAGAAAGAATTGCCAGCCAGGTGTGGTCACATGTGCTTGTTATCCATCTATTTGGGAGATGGGAAGATTTCTAGTTAAAGACCAGCCTGGACAATTTATTAAGACCCTAACAAGGGCTGGAGATGCATCTCAGTGCTTTCTGGGTTTAATCCCCAGTATTACCAAAAACAAAAAAGGAATAAAACTGCTACAAACATTTATGTATTTGTTTGCACATGTGTTTTATTTCTCAGGCAAATATGTTTGTTGCTAGATTATAAGGACCTTAATTCATTTAAGAGACTAACCAAATACCTTAAACTGGGTGGGTTGTAAAGGACAAGTTTATTTCTCACAGTGAAGGTGAAGGCTTGGGGTTCCAAGGTGTAGGCAGATAGGGTATCTGACAAAGGCTTTCTTCCTGCAGAGATGAGTGTCTTCTCACTGTAACCTCACATGGCCGAAGGGGTTTAGAGGCCTTTCCGTGTTACAGGGGCATAAGTCCCACTCCTGAAGGCTTTGTACTTGTGGTCTGATAACCTCTCAAAGGCTTCATCTCTTTTTGTGTGTGTGGTACTGGGGATTGAACTCACAACCTCATGCTTGCCAGGGAGGTGCTTATAACCACAGAGCTAAATCCCTGGCCAGGCCTCATCTCTTGGTACTGTCACATTTGGGGCTCTTAATTTCAGCGTGAGTTTGAGGGTTATGTAAACAGTCTGTTGTTTTGTGTGATTTAACATTGTAAGAACTACTACAAAGGTCTCTGGTGATCTACTCCTGCTACAGTGTGGCACCATTGTTGCTTTTGGTCCTGAGGAACATAAATATATTGGTCAGTCTCTTAAAGTTGACCCTATTCTCTCTGGTTTTAATTTGTACCTGCCTGCTGAATGCTGCACAGCACCTTTTAAAGTAATGATTGCTGTTCACCTTTTATGATATGGTCACATCTTTTGATCTGTAGGAAATTGGGTTCTCTTGCCAATTTATAATAATCCTTCCCATGCTCTAGAGAAAGCCTCTTCAAATGCATGTTTATTATGAGTATTTTCTTAGAACCTTTGGCTTGCCTTTTCATTTTCTTAGTAGTTTTTTTAAAGGTCAGATTTAAAAAATTTTAATGAGTCCAGCTTACCAAAAGAAAAAAAATTTTTGAGACAAGATCTTGCTATGTAGTTCAGGCTGGCCCTGAACTCAAAAGTGATCCTCCTGCCTCAGGCTCCAGAGTACTAAGATTATGGGTGTGTTCCACCATACCAGACTTTTTCTTTTCCTCTTTTTTTTCCTTCCTTCCTTCCTTCTTTTTTTCTTTCTTTCACAGGGTCTCACTGTAGTTCATGCTGGCTTGGAACTCACTGTGAGGTCCAGCTTGACCTTGAACTTGTGGCAATCCTGCTCATTCTAATTGCTGGGTCTACAGGGATGCCTAGCAATCAGATCTTTTATAGTTATAATTTTCTTCATGGTCCTAGGAATTAAACCCAAGGCCTTCACAGTAAGCTATACTCCTAACCTTTTTAAATTTTTTGAGATAGGGTCTCTGTACTTGCTCAAGGCTGGGCTTGAACTCGAGGTCCTCCTGCCTCAACCTTCTATTATGCTGGGATTACAAGTGTGTACCACCATGTCTGTCATAAAGTTATGATTTTTAAATTTTTTTTTTTTTTTTTTTGTACTGGGGATTGAACTCATGACCTTGTGCTTGCCAGGCAGGCACTTACACCACTGAGCTAAACCCCTGGCCCTAAATTGTAAGAAACTTATTTTTAAGTTCTACTCAAAGAAAATGCATTTTACTTACCCTCAACACACACACTTGAACTTTTAGCTTTCATATTTTTGTGCATGATTCATTTTGAGAGGTACATATGTGGTGTGTGTATGTGGTGTCCTGATCAAACTCAGGAGCCTATACGGTACTAAGCAAGTGCTGTGCCAATAAACTACATCCTCAGCCTCCATTCATTTTTTTATTTTTATTTTTGGGGTATGTGTGTATGTGTTTGTGTATTTTGAAGATTGAACCTAGACCCATGCTCTCACACTGAGCTATAGCCCTGGCTTTTGTTTTGTTTTGTTTTAAGACAGGATTGAGTTCAAGACCAGCTTGAACTACATAGTGAAACCCTCTGTCTCAACAAAACATAATTTAAAAAGACAGGCTCTTGTTAAACTGTCCAGGCTGGCCTTGTGTTCTTGCCTCAGCTTCCCAAGTATTTGGGATTATAGCCATGCTCACCACACCTGGCTTTGAGTTCGTTTTTGTGTACAGTATGCAATGAAGATCAATATTCAGGTTTCGTCTATATGGATAGCCCGTTTATTTTTATCATTCATTGGAAGACTACTTTCTCATTGAATAAACTTCCACACTTTTGTAAAAACAAGTGATCATGTGTGAGTGGTTTGTTCCTTTACTCTTGTCCTTATATTGTCATCCCACTATGACACTATCATTTTATAATACATGTTGAAATCAGGTATTAGAAGTGCTTCAGTTTTTTCTTTTCCAAAACTTTACCCTAGTTTCACACAGTGAATGTAATCATTATGTACTGCAAATATGTACTACTAATAAAAATTCTGAAAAGTCTGAAAAACTGCTGGGTTTGATGGCACATACCTGTAATCCCAGCACTAGGGAGGCTGAGGCAGGAGAATTGTGAGTTCAAGACCAGCTTGGGCTACAAAGTGAGCTCAAAGCCAGCCTAAACTGTGTAGTGAAATCCTGTTTCAAAAGGAAAAAAAAATTATGAAAATAAAGACCAGTACTAACATCTTACCAGTTCTGTTTTCCTTGAGCGTGGTATACCATACTTAGTTTCTCTCAGTGTACAGGTCTTTCATATTTTGTTAAACATTTGTATTCCATATTTCCATATGCTATTGCAAATGTATAGTTTTTTAAAAAGCTTTTTCAATAATTGCTAGTGTACAGGAATTCATTAGTTTTCTATTTTGATCTTATATCCACCAACCTAGATCAGTTCACATGTTTCAGTAGCTTTTTTGCTAGATTGTTCAGTGTTTTCTGTATTTATGATCATATTGTCTGCCTGTTAATCATCTTTCCAATATATATGGACTTTTTTTTCCTTGACTAGGGTATATTTCAGTTGTTTTGTTTTTGCAGGTAGTGGAGATTGAAGCCGGGACCCTTGCACTTTCATTTCATTTCTAGCCATTTTTTTCATATATTTGTCAAATCCCATCATGTTATTTTAAAAAATCTCCTTATCTCAAAGTTAAGAATTTAAAATGAGGGGCTGGTAAGTTGCCCAGGATGACCTTGAACTTGGGGTTCTTTTGCCTCAGCCTTCAGAGGAGCTGAGTCACAGGTGTGTGTCACTGCCTCTGGTTAATCTAAATATTTTACTTGGGGTCCCTGTGGTGCGGATGTGGGGCAAGGGGCAGACATGGGGTAAATGCCGAGAGAAGTATACCCAAGGAAACCAGGAGCGGCCTTCAAAATAGAAGGCTGTTAAGACCAGGCCAAACTCCTATGTGCTACTGTGACAGAAAAGTTAAAAATCAACAGTCCAATACTCTGTTCAAACCAGATGTGCTCACCCAGCCCACCACATAGTTAGACCATTAGATTCAACCTTGACTGACCATGTCAGCTACAATTTAGAGATAGTCCAACCTGACTCAGTCTGATTGCAACCATCTAGACTGCCTGTACTGTCTGACATGTTAACATACTCTATTTTCAAGGACTCTCCAACCAAGATAAACTAGTCAAGGACATGCTTAGCTTCAACCACCCCCTCATCTCCAGTTCCCACCCTATTTTTTCCCACGTTGTGATTAACAACCCCTCTGACTAACCTGCTGGAAACAAACTTGCCTGACAGCATGTGACTTGATTCATGTAACCAGTTATGTGATAACCTGTTATCAGCTTTGTATTTCATGCTTGCAAATCCTATATTAACTGAACCCAAAACTGACTCAGGGCTGGTGATTTGGGCTTGGTCCCACCAGTCTGCTAGTGTAAT
Organism: Hydrochoerus hydrochaeris; assembly: GCA_004027455.1. Classification (NCBI taxonomy): domain Eukaryota; kingdom Metazoa; phylum Chordata; class Mammalia; order Rodentia; family Hydrochaeridae; genus Hydrochoerus; species Hydrochoerus hydrochaeris. The sequence goes on along the minus strand of PVLA01003213.1, from coordinate 133,055 downwards.
AAACAACTGTCTTCTGAAAAAAAAGGGAGGGTAGTGCTGGGGATATAGCTTAGTGCCACAGTACCTTCCTGGCAAGTGCAAGATCCAGAATTCGATTGTCAGTTCAAAAAACAACTAGAATTTAAAATAACAAATGATAACTACTTTAATTTTTTTTATTATTTTAAAGAGAGTAAAACCAAACCAAACAAAATAAAGCCAATCAGAACTGAAATTGATGACTTCAAAACAGGATAGTAGGAAATCAACCATTGCTACCATAATGCCTCTTGTTATCTTCAAAATTGTCTAAACCATCAGACATAACACAATCAAGCAAAACAGAATAAGACCAAAACAAAACATTGAATAAAACAAAACAATGAAACAGCACAACAAAATAATATTGGATTTCAAAAACAAGACAGAAGAAAATTCGCCATTTTTGCTATATTTGCATATTGTTATCCTCTACATAGATGCTCAGATTACCAGCTTTAGGCCTGCAAAGTCAATCAAACAATACACGCATTAAGTTGTTTTTGTACCTCAGTTGCTATCAACTCAATCGTGTTCCTCTGAATCAGCTGGTTGCTTATGGGGAAGGATGGGCTTTGGAGCTGCTTGTGTCCCGGCCCACCTGCTGGCTGGCTCATAGGAAGGACGTTTCTTGTTTCTCCTGGCCCACAGTTACCATTGGCTCACTGGAAGGATGCATCTTGTTTCTTCTCCCAGCCCCTAGTTAACTACTCCAAATGTTGGCTGGGGATTTAGCATAAACACCTCCTTTGCAAGTGTGAGGTCATGAGTTCAATCCCCAGTACCAAAAAACAAACAAACAAAAAAACCTACTCCAAATGTTAACTGCTTTGAGATTTAATGGGATTACAAAAAGCTTAGTTGTCAACTTTGGTCACCTATTTTCACCTTGAAAATGTGTGGGTCTATACAATAATTTTAATCAAACCAGTTGATCTTTTTAATAGCATTTGTAGCAAACCCCAACAAAGTCCTAGCATTCCGTGAAAGGATATGGTAAGGCAGGCTTATGAATCAAGTGAGGAAAGATAAGTTCAGCACAATGATTAGAACTTCTTTCCTGATACAGATTGGGATAGCCTGTGTTTTGTTTTGTTTTAAAGTTTGTTTTGTTTCTACATTGCCTTTTCCTACAATTAAGATTTATGTAGTGCAGCAGAGACTGTGTCTAAGTGTTTTTTGTTTTTGTTTTTTTTAGTTTTTGTTTTTATTTAAAGGTTAAAACAAACCAGTGTAAGAGATACAGGACTTCAAAACATTATGAAATCAACAATAGGTACCATCATGCCTTTTGATGTCTTCAAAATAGCTGCAGATAACTTAGGACAGTAAAAATCAAACAATAGAGTAGAAACAAAACAATAAAGGATTTCAAACAAGCCAACAGGAAATCCAAAATTGCTACCATAATATATCTTGCTATCTTTGAAATAGCTTCTCCTGCCACTGGATTTAACATAAACAAAACAAAAGAGAATAAAACCCAACCCAATAAAACAATGGAAATGATATAGGACCTCAAAACAAGAACACGGAATCAACAGTGGCTGTAACCCTCAGAAGGAGATCGCCCCCTAGATGCCACAGTGTGTACTGATACCCTCTGAACCCATGATCAGACCACTGGCCCTAGACCTTCAATGTTAGTGAAACACCAAAGCACCACAGGCATCCAATTACATTTCACCTCAATAGCTATCATCACAGCCTGTGTTTCTCTGGATAAGCTGTCTGCTTACAGGGGGAAAAGGGTCAGGTTGGTATTTCTTGTTTGCCAGCCCACATGCCAGAAGGGGCTGGGGTCTAGCTGTTCCCAGTCCAGCGGCAACCCACGCATAGCCCAGGTTCCCAGACTGGGCTTGTTTGCTGGTGTGGCCGTTGTTTTCTCTTCCCCCAGTCCGTGAATGGCTGGTGCAGCCCCTGTGTCTAAACTGTTTAATATGTAAAGGGGCAGATTGGTATCAGCGTGCTTAAAAGATATCATATACTAACAAAAACAAGGTAAGACTTTGATAATTCCTAGTGTCATAGCTTTTTTTCTTTTTTTTGTTACATGTTTTTTGAGAAAGGGTCTCATTTAGGCTCAGTTAGGATCAAATTTATTCTTCTGCCTCAGCCTCCCAAGTACTGGAACCATAGGCATGTGCCACTGTTTTTTTTTTGTTGTTGTTTGTTTTGTTTTGTTTTTGGTACCGGGGATTGAACTCAGGACCTCGTGTTTGCTAAGCAGGCACTTACACTGCTGAGCTAAACCCCCAGCCCTACTGCAGCTATCTTAAAATTTTCAATAGCTGTAGTAAAGTATCTTCTTTGTGTTGATACTAACATAATGTTGCTTTCAAAAATATTACCTACACTGGAGTTGTTTGTGTAATGATGATATATATATATATATCTTCTTTATCTGTTTGATTCCATCAGTGAAACCCTAGGACTTTAACTGTGATATATTTTTAAAATTGCATAATTAGTTTATTTAATAGATATCCTGTTCAGATTTTTTTGCACCAATTTTGGTAATTTTTTTTATCTTTCAAGGAATTATTAATTTTAGATAAATGAATTATTGGCATAAGGTTGTTCAGAACTTTCCATTAAAGTAATGTACTGAGGGTTGAACCCAGGACCTTCACACTAAGCCATCTCCCCAGCTCTTTCCATTTTTTTTTTTTTTTTTTTTTGGTTTAGGGATTGAACTCACAACCTCGCACTTGCCAGGCAGGTGCTTATGCCACTGAGCTAGATCCCCAGCCCTCCCCCATGTTTTTTGAGTCAGGGTTTCACTAAATCACTTAAGTTTCTCAGGCTGTGTTCAAACTTGCCATCCTCCTGTCTCTGCCTCTTAAGTGCTGGGATTAAGGAGTGTGCCACCATGCCCAACAAAAAAGGCATTACGATAACTGTATTTACTGTCTACACTTTTATTACATCCTTATAAAGACCCCTATCTTCATCCTAATGATCCCATTCCTCTCTTGGAAACTGGCCTCCTGCCTCATTGAATAAACTTTTATCTTTACTCTTAAACTCACTTTGGTAAATTCTTTAACTAGCCATGTCATTAGACCTCTATACACTGTCTCCTATGGCAAGCACAGTCTTTACCGTCTACATTCACATCAGCATTCTGGTCTTCTGCTCTCCCGTCAGAATTGCCTATCAAGCTCCTCTTACAGCCTTCTAGACTTTATTCAGCCTGATTCCTCAAACTTTTCCCACAAACCATTTCCAAAGGCTTCTAAACTACATGGTCAATATTGCTGAATCTTTGTTGGATCTTTGAGCAGAACTGTTTGTAGTCTGACTGTTTGAATGTTTACTAGTATCCTTTAACATTGTAACTTGAACAACAACATCCAGGATGACAGTATGTAATTTATAAACTACTGATTTTTTAGTGGGGCTTTTTCTCATTTTCCTTTTTTTTTTCTTTTTCTTTCTTTTAGAATTCAGTATTGTTGCTACCCTTTTTTCCATTTTGTTTTCTCTTTAAATAAAATTTTTAAAATGTATAATTGCTATTGTAAAAAAAGAGGAAATAGGAAGCGCTATAAAAGATATAGCTGCATGTATGTTTAGGTGTGTGGGATTGATGATCATATTTCTAGGTTCTTGTTGGATTGTTGAACAGATCTGTTTGCACTCTCACTGCTTGAGTGTCCACTTTGTGTGCTTTAATTTTGTAACTTGAAAAACTATTTCTAAAAGAACAATATGTAATTTATCAACTAGTGATTTCTTACTTTTTATCTTCTTTTCTTGAAATTCTGTAATATTTCTATCCTTTTTCTGTTTTTTTCTCTTTAAATAAAAAAAAATAAACTACATGGTCAGATACAGTCAAGATAATAACCCCAGTTCTCAGTATCAGCTTTTCTGTATATGTCAGTGTTCCATAGCTAGGATAAAATACCTAATCAAGGAGGAGAGGTTTATTGTGGTGCACAGTCTCACGGGTTTCAGTCCATGGTTAGCTGGCTCCAAAGCTTGGCAACATAGTGGAGGAAGCTGTTCACCTTAGTATAGATAGCTAAATTAGATAGAAATTAGTAGGCAGTCAGAAAGAGGGCCGTCATGGAAGTCAGTGCAAAAGATGAGGCATATCACTACTGCAGCTGGAGACAAATCTGAAGGGCGCCAGGCCTCAAGCTTGCCTGATAATTGGTGCCACGTGGTCCAGTGAGCCCAGATAGTTGGTCAAACACATAGGTGGCCGCTCAGAACACCCTGACCTGTACCTCCACCCCTTTCCATGAATGCCTTTGTTTTTTGTATTAGAAGTTAATCTGGAGTTAATGATGCCCACCATTTACCCTTCCTATGTACTTCACATTCCTATTAATAGCTAAATGACGGCACTATAATCCTGTATATTGTTTGTAGTTTGACCTGTAGTTACCCAAGGTGTAATTTTGTGTATAAATTACCTTTGGACAAAGAGTCTCAGTGATCACCCACTTTTGAGACCTCTTCTTTCCCAGGAGCTTTCAATAAACTTATCCTACTCTTAACTTCCTTTGTCCTTGAATCCATTCTTCCGTATCAGGAGAAACAAACAGGGCATTTCTGACATCTAACAGGTTGGGAGTCAACCTCATGGGAACCAGGAAGCAGAGCACAGAGGAAGGAACAAGGAACCAGACATAACCCTAAGATTATTCTTCTATGACCTACCCTGACCCACCCAGAAGTGTGCTTTACTAGTCCCCTAGGAAACTGTCAGGTCAATCAAGGTGACAGTCACAGTAAAACAACACAGAATGGTTAAGGGAGTGGAGGATGAATGTTAGGCACCTCACTGCCCACTTGAGCTGGAGACTCCAACTATCCATGTGCTGTCATTCAGTACCATATGTATTAACTGCCCAGTGAAATGGAGCTGAGCACTTAAAGTCTCTCTGTCCCTCTCCCACTCCCTCTCCCCTTCCCCTTCTCCCTCCTCCTTTTCTCTTCCTCCCCCTCTCTCCTTTGAGACAAGGTCTCCCTATGTAATTCAGGCTGACTTGAACTTGAAACAGTCTCTGCCTCAGCTTCCTGAGTCCTGAGATTATGATTTATAATGTTAAATAATGTTATGTTAAAATGTGTCACCAGAGGGTGCCAGGGGGACATGGCAGGGAAAGATCTTTGCTTTCCACTTCTGTTCCCTCTCTCTGCTGCTCCTGTCCAGGCTGCCTGTGGCGCTCCCATGATGCTCACTCATCAAGTCTCAGCTACTCTGTCCAGGCCTTCCCAGCCATTTTTCATGTGCTCTACTGACCAGGCACCCCATCTTTAGCCCCTGCAATCTCACAGAGTGTTCTAGCTTGCTGTCCCTGGCCTGCCACACACGAGTGTGTTGCCCACTGACTAGAGCCATGGTGTGGCCCAGCTCTAGCTAGATGTAACCACCCCATTGCCGCAACCCAACGTGGCTCCTGAAGTTCTTGGGGTTAAGGACCGCGAGAGGATGAGAAAAATAAAGAAAAGACAAAGCTGGGGTCAGGCAGAGTCCTCATCCTTGTGATGGGAGGAAAGGAACTGCTCAACCACTGTAGCACCTTTATTTATATACTGGGAAAGATGATTTCAATTTCAGCCCCTCTGCCTAGCAACCCATTGCTTGGCAGGCCTGGGCCCCTTGCCTTCTTGGTGCTGGAACAACTTGTTTACATAGCTTGTTTTGATCTAATTTTTCTGGGCTGGCCTTGCTTTAGCCCCACACATGTGATCAATCTCCATCTTCAATAGCTCCCTACACCCCATGGTTCCTACTCATGGCCTCTCAACCGAGGATAGCCTGTGGGTTCCCCCTATGCACCACAGATCATTCTGTTGTGACACAGAGCTCGATATTGTTCAAATCACTGTGCAGCCTCTATCTCCTAACTGACCCTCATACAGAGGCTGTGAGACTTCACCAGTTTGTGCCCCAGAGCAATCAGCCACACCCCTGCTGCTACCACCACATCTTCCCTTAGGTTGCCAGGTAGTTTATCAGTGAGGCTGGGTCTGCCCTTCCATGTGATTGCTGAGAATTGAGCCACCAGGAACCTGAGCAATGTGACATGTATTACTCACTAGTTTACACAGTAGTAGTTCTGAGCATGACTGTGGACAGGGACCTCTCAGATGTATTATGTTCAGTCTATTTCAAAACTTCCATTTATGCCAGGCTTCATGGTATATGCCTGTAATCCCAGCACTCAGGAGGCTGAGGCAAGAGTTTTAGGCCAGCCTGGGCTCCATAGAAGTTCAAAGCCAACCTGGACTACATAGACAGGATCTTGCTAAGTCACAAAGTTGCTCAGGCTTGGCTTGAACTTGAGGTCCTCTTGTCTCAGCCTTCCAGGGTGCTGCAATTACAGGTATGTGCCACACAGCCAATTTCATTGGCTTTCTAACACAATAATAAGAGTTCTTTACACTCTTACAAAGCCATCTATGATCTTACCCTTTCCATCTCTGACTTTCCTTGTGCTTGTCTCCCTATCTCCCTCATGGCATCCAGCTGCTAGTCTGTGCCTTGAGCACCCCCAGTTGTCACACACGAAAAAGAGCCCAGGGACTCCCTACTCCTTTTGTCTCTAGTATTCTCCAGTATTCTTTGCATTGGCGACTCCTTGTCATTCAAATGAGCATAAATATTAGCTATTTTCTTTCCAAATAGTTATTAGCACAGAGCTAAAGGTTGTATGTTGAGTGGTAAGTAAGAACATGAAGTTTGGGCCAGGGATATAGCTCAGCCACACAAGCACTTGACTGGCAAGCATAAGGTCCTGAGTTTGATTCCTGGTACCAACAAAACAAAACAAAAAACAAAACAAAAAAATCCATGAGGTTTGTAAAGCTGTTGTGAAGTTCAAAATGTACAATGAACAGGAAGAAAAAGTATATATCTCTTGGTCACTTTTACACAGTCATGTTTGCAGGCTAATAGTTTTTCTGCTCGGAGTTAAAGACCTTATCCTCCAAACAGACCACTTTATGCTTTTATTTCTTACAAATAATCACTTTCAGGAAAATGCAAATCAAATTCACTGTAAGCTGCTGTTTCACATATTAGGATGGCTTCCATTGAAAAACCAAACCAAGCAAAACCAAAAAGCCAAATAGAAAAACAACAGGTGTTGGTAAACATGTGGAGGAATGGGAAGCCTTGTGCATTGTGCCAGGAATATAAATGGCACCATTGTGGAAAATAGTATGGCTTAATATATAATTACCATACACAATTCCATTTCTGGGTTTATTATATCCAAAAGAAATGAAAGCAATACTTGAAGAGATATTCATGAGCTGTACATGGTGGCACTTGTTGGGTGGGTGGGGCTGGGGCAGGAGGATTGCTGTGATTTTGAGGCCAGCTTGGACTAAATAGTTCAAGGCCAGTCTGAAGTACTAAGATTCCTGTTGTAGTCATGTGTTATATAGAAAACAGTTAGAGTCAGGACTTGGAGTTTATAATATTATTTTATGATGGTCACCCATACTTAATACAGGAAAATGCAGGAAATCTATCCACAATGCCAAAGACATAGAATATTTAGCCAAGGGCCTGAATCCCACAGCAATGTCCCACATGAGTCCAAATGAAGACTCAGTGCTCATGACAATGCCTCCCACGAGTCCAACTGGTCTAGAGCCCACAAGAAGGACTCACTCCAATCTCTTTTACAAATCTGTGCTGGGAAGGCCCAAAGGTCAGTGGTGGAAGCCAGAAAGTCTACACCAGTGGGGTGAAGGAGCTGTGCTGGTAGGTTGAGGGTTCTATGCTGGAGCCAAGAAGTCACACTCACAACAAAGACCAGGGCTGTCCTGAAAAGCACCACTGCCATCCTCAGCAACACGAAGGCCCCAAGCTCCTCCGACAAGCACAGTCAAGTACATGCCAGGAAGCCAGTGTGACGAGTTCATCCTGGAGACCAAGCAGCACATGTCTTCCTCTCCAGAGCCAGGAAGCAATGCTCGATGTGAGGACTAGAACTTCTCTAGGAGAACCAATGGCTCAAACAGCAACAAGTAGGAGAAATCACAACACCTCAACACATTAATGCACCAACGCACTAAACCACTAACGTGATAGCTTCTCCTTCTCCATGTCTCCATTTATGCTGGCAACCTTCCTCAGGTGAAACATCTACACCCAGCACCATGCTGATGTAATCCAGCTGGCATTAAGTCGACCACCAGTTTTCAATACATAACAACTCCATCTCAAAACCAAAAGCAAGCAACACCCCCCAAAAAAGAGATAATCATATTCCGGTGTGCATAGCAGCATTATTCACTATTAAATAAAAACTACTGGAGGCTGCTGTTTTGCTTTTCCCTTTCTTCTTTTTTCTGATCCCCCAGCCCAGTTTCTCTTTCGAGGCCACTACTTTGGACTCAGCTCCTACGCTGGGCGTCAGCGAACCTGATTAAAAATAAAAATGTCATCATACCGAAGTCCCATATCACTACACTAAAACTAAGGTGTTATTTGACATTTTGAGAAATCACAAGAATGCTTTTGAATGGGGCATAATAAAGTTCCTGCACCTGTAATCCTTACCAAAAAAAAAATAATAATAACCTGAAGTGTTTGATAGCTAATTTTTTTCTATTGTCTGTCTCCCTGCTTCTGAATTAGGAGGAAAGTAACATTGAAATGCCCACAAGAAAAAATTAAAAAAAAAACAAAAAAAACACCGGGCTTGGTGGTGCACGCTTGTTATTTCAGCACTCGGGAGGCTGAGACAGTGGATCAAGGTGAGTTTGAGGCCAACCTGCACTATAAAGCAGGACCCTGTCTCCAAACAAACAGACAAACAACAACAAATGACCAAGACTAATCTGCTCTTTTTTGTTGTTTCTGCTTTTTTTAGCCTTTATCTATCTATATAACCAAACTCCACTCAGATCATCAGAACATTTATTCTATTTTATGAAGTGTTCCTCTAATTCAAGCAATGCAAATGAAATCAACTGAGATCCCTTAGAATTAAATTTGACATCACAATGGCTCCAGTGTCTGTTGATAGATGAGCAGATGGACAAAACATGGTCTAGTCATACAATGGAATACTGTTCAACCTTACAGAAATCCTGTGTTCTAAATTGGATTCGAAATACATTATTCCTCCAAACTTTTGGGGTGAGTTTGGATCATGAGGGCTCTAAAAGCGGATTAATCCACTGAGATCATAATTCGATGGCATTATTAGATGACGAAAATAGAAGGTGGAGACTAGTTGAAGAGTGGGTCACAGAAATGTGATCCTGGAAACTTCATCTGGTTTCGTCAGTCTCTTTCTCCCCGACTGTCTCTCTTGGGGTCCTGGCTGCCATGAGGCAAGCAACTTTCTTGTCACATCCTTCCACCATCCCACCACAGACTAGACTACAACCTCTGAAACTGTGAGCTAAAATAAACAAATGCTTTTCTTTAGGGGTGGAGGGACAGGGATTCCCTACGTAGCCCAACCTGGTCGCCAACTGGTGACTCCTCTGCCTGTCTCCTGAGTGTTGGGACTGAAAGGGTGCACTCCCACGCTTGGATATTTTTCCTCCTTAAAGTTGATTTATGTCAAATGTTTTGTGACAGTAATGAAAAGCTGCTAATACAGCCAGACATAGGCTACAACATGGATGAACATGACGCATACTGAAACTAGTTATAAAAGGACAAATCCTGTAAGATTCCACTTACATGAGATAGCCTAATTCATACCGACTAGAAAAATGTGGCCAGGCCTGCTAAAGGGGAGCGAAGAATTAGGTTTTCCTGGGTCTCTCTTTCTGTTTTCCACACTCAAGAGTTGCAGAGATTCACCAGACAACCATAGGAAAGTTCCTAAACGCTACTGCGCACTGCACGGACGCTCCGTCACGACAGTAAACTGCATTTAACCATAAAAGAAAAAAAAATATCTCCCGGCTGACTCAGGAGCGCCCACTCCCCTCTCAGCTGAAGGGTGGAGGCGGTCGTGAGCAGATCCACTGCAGCAAGCAGGCCAACGCTTCCGTTCAGCAAGGCGTGGGAAACCACCACAGGGTTAAACTCCCCACCCGGGGAGCGCCGGAAGGGCGGGGCCAAGGGAGGCCGCCCCAAGGGAGGCCGGGCACCACCGAGATTCACCTGCTAGAGGGGCCGGAAGCGGACTCTCGGGGCGGCACTCTTCCGCCGGGAAGTTAAAGTAGGCGCGCGGAGCCAAAGTCGTAAGTGCTCTAGGCGGCCGGGGCGCCTCTGGTCTCTAATCGGACTCTGGGACCCCTTGAACCTCAGGCTTTCAAGCCCGGATCTAGCTGCGCTGCACCGGAGGCTTGACTGGAGTCTTCCCCCCGCCGCCTCTAGGCCCCCAAGTAAGCTGACGAAGCCTTTTCTTCCCCCTCTTTGCCACTTGGCGTTCGCTCAGCCTGTACCTCGAGGCTTGTCTTCCAAAAATAGTTTATCTTTTGACGTACAGTGGTGCTTTTGCCGTATCCCATTGCACTGCGTGTAAGGGGCTGTTTCTGACTATTTTGTTCTCTTGGCCTGCATGTCCATCTTTATGCCACCTCCTTTCGATCTTCGTTACTCTAGCTTTATAGGCGTGTTACTGGAATAATCTAAGGCTGCCTGCGGCCTGCGGCAATCCCCTGTTCAGGACCAGTACTACTCTGTAGCAGAGTAGTAGGAGTTGTAGGAGAATTGGTAGGAAGAAATCAGGTTCATTCAAGGGCCGGACTTAAATGATGGAGGAGTTTTCTCACAGTTCCATTTTGAGGGACGCAAAGTGCAGAAAGGAGGAGCACAGCAGGAAATCTGCGTGCTCAGAGAGAGATCTCTTGGTCATGCAGTTTATCCCTCATCCTCCCCATACCGTTTCATCCTGCAGAACTGGGTGGGGGCTGAACCCACGTCTGGCAAGCGCCCTACCGCTGAACTTTCCCCGTGCCCCCTCACAGTTTTTTATCTAGCAATAATCGTGCCTCAGATAAACCTCACTGGCTATGATACTGCCATGGTGCAAAGCTCACACACATTTTTTAACACAGGGGTGTGGCTAAATTGTCCAGGCTGGTCTCAATGTTATCATCCTCTTGTCTAGGGCTCTGAGTAGCTGGGATTTACAGGAGTGGGTCACCACAATGTCTTCAGGCTGTAGGTTTTTTTAGACAGATGTAATAACTTTGGTGGTGGTGGAGATGGGTCCCAGGGATTGAACTCAGAACATTTGAGCTGAGCTACATTCCCAGTCCTTTATTTTTATTTTATTTTACGTATTTATTTTTTGATCTTGAAACAGGTCTTGCTATGTAGTTAAGGCTGATCTTGAACTTGCAACAGTCCTCTTGCCTCAGCCTCCGGAGTGGTAGGATTACAAGGTGTGTACCATCACACCTGGGTTATTTTTAAAATTCGAGATGGGATTTAGCTACTTTTGAAGCTCAGGCTGGGCTAAACTCTTGAACTTCCTGCCTCAGCTTCCCCAGTTGTGGGGATTATAGTCTCGTGGCACCACACTACTACTACTACTAGTACTTTTACTATTTTTTTGGCAGTTAAAGCTGACATCAGTTTATATGTTTTGTGTTAGTTGTTACCTACAACTAAAGACTAAAGACAGGCATTACAAAGGTCAACAATATGGGTTCTGTAATTCTAAAAGATAAAGCAGTTAACATCTTGACCATTTATGTGCGTCTTCTGTTTAGAATTTAAAATGCGGGTTAAGAGAGACCACATACAAAGATGAGGGTAGTACAACAAAAAAAGGCCAGAGATTTGGCTCAGCAGGCATAAGCACCTGCCTGGTGAACTCCAGGTAGTGAGTTTGATCCCTGGTACTAAAAATAAACAAACAAAAAAGACAAAGAAAGCAGTAACTGCCAAGGGCAACTCCCAAGGAGACACCCTGTTACAGGTAGTGTTAGAATCAGATAGTGGGGCCTAGAACAGTGACACATATCTAATCCCAGCACTTGGGAGACTGAGGCAGGAGAATTGCCACAAATTCAGCCCAGCGTGGGCCATATAGTGAGTTCAAAGTCAGCCTACATAGTGAGGCTCTGCTTCTAGAAAAAGAAAAAAAAAAAAAGAAGGATTGGTTATTCCTGGGCTTTGCATTTCCATATATATTTTTTTTGGGGGGGTCTTTTTTGAGACAGGGTCTCTCTATGCAGTTCAGGCTGGCCTTGAGCTCACTTTTGTAGCCTAGGTTGGTCTCAAATTTGCAATAATCCTCCTGCCTCCGCTTCCTGAGTGCTGGGATTACAGGTGTGAGCCACCATGCCCGGCTTCCATGTATATTTTTTATAATTATCCTGTTAATTTCTACAAAAAGCCTGTTGGTGTTTTCATGGACTTAAAGAATCTGTAGATCAGTTTAGGGAGAGCTAAAAACATCTATAAACATGGGTGTGATAATTTATTTTTTACTTTTGAGAACAGTCTTGCTAAATTGCCCAGGTTAAGCTCAAATTTGGAATTAAACCTCTTTCCTCAGCCTCCCTAGTGCCGGGATTACAGGCATATGCCTCCAAGCCCAGCTTTCTGTATATATTCTTAAACGATGATATATCCTTCAACTGAGTAAAAAGTCAAATTTTTTCCTGTGCAGTCACACTGCAGTGAAGTCATTCCCTTTAACTGTTTTTCCTTGGTAAAACATCCTATGCTTTCAGCCTCCAGTTTCCACACTAAAACTATTTTCAGGTTTAACAATATCTTCACAAAATTTTTCCATTCCTTCTGCCTCTGTACTTCATCAGAATATGTGTACTCATAAAACCAAGCCATGTACTTGCTTACAAAATGTTCCTCTCTAACTTGCTAGTCTGGCAGGGGGTTGGGCTCTGCAGTAGCTGGGGATTTTACACCTTTGCGGGTGGGGGTAGACACGACTTTTTCAAGCCTCTGTATTCTGCTCCTGGCTGCCACTCTGAAGGATTTTTTTCCTCGCCATTGTCTTCTTCCTTACCTGACACAATGCACAGGAGAGCCAAGGAAGGATATTGATGTGCCCTGGAAGCCCCTTAGCTTTGGCACCTGGTTCCTAGAGAAGTGAAGTTGAAGAGCAGAGCCACCTGCCCTTACTGGCACAGCCCAGCTGCTCCTCGCTCCCAGGTCTCCTCTTTTACTGGGACAGAGGTATTCTTTGCCTGTGGACACTGTGGTTTGATCTCACTAGAAAACATTATGGTGTGTACTCCATTAATTATAGGGAGCCCAGAATTTTTTTTTTTTTTTTTTTGGTACCTGGGATGGAACTCACGACTACACGCCTGCAAAGCAGGCACTTACACCGCTGAGCTAAATCCCCAGCCCTGAGCCCAGAATTTTAATTACGGTTTTTCTCCTATTAATATGGTTAGTGGTGTTGGTTCATTTACAGTTGACATTGGAAACGTTGGGGCAGTGTCCTGCTTAACTTTCTTGTTGCTGTCAGGACAAAATACCTAATAATGATAAGTTAAAAGAAAAGGTTTATTTTAGCTCACAGATTATAGAGCCTGTAGGCTGGTTGCAAGGTAGTGCAGCATAGCAGAGGAGAGACAGTTCATGGTGTGGCTGGCAGGAAGCAGCAGGCCTTCTTTCCTTCTTAAAATTGTATTATTTATTTAGGTTTTAGGTTTTTGAGACAGTCTCACTATGTAATTCAGTCTGGTCTTGAACTCAGTATGTAGTCCAGACTGGCCTCAAACTTGCAGCAGTCCTCCTGCCTCAGCCTTCCAAGTGCTGGGATTATAGGTATGCACTTCCAAGCCTGACCCATTTTTTCCCTTTTTTATTCTACCCAGGCTGCATCCTATTGGTTGATGCCCCGCCCACACCCAGAACTGTGCTAAACCAATCACTGGACTGATCCAGTATCACACTCCTGATACCCAGCCACCTCCCAAAAGCCCCACCAGACTTTAGAGGACCTCTAGATATCAGCCATAACAGACAGTCATTGTGCTTAAAGTTGTTATGCTCTTGAAAGGAGAAACTCAATTTATGAGGATTTAGTGATGGAGAGAGGCCTGTCGGACAGCTACAAGACAAGAGACTCCCTGAACTCTGAGGCAGAAGTAAGGGGTTTATATGCTGAGCTGGACCATGGTGGGCCATGTCTAACCAGAATATACCTGGTCTTTCTCAGAAACCATTGTCATGTCAAATGTCAGTTAAGAAACAGTATCTTTGCCTTGCATACCACTCTCAGGGCTATCTTAATTCTGGGGTCAACCAGCAGACAAAAATGTCATGTTATGGCCAGAATGGCAATGGCTGTGATAAGCTAGATTCCTACACACTGCAAGGTGGAAAACATATGTAAATGTTTAATGGCTAGGTATAACTAATAAGTGTTTGAAGGAAAAAGGTTATCGTTTGTGAGGGGAGGTGGTTATAGGTAGCAGCTCTGAGCAGGAGCTGGCCGGGCAATCTGCCACAGGGATTGGGCCTCCCAAGTCGTGGCTACCAGCTCCAGCCAATGAAGAACAGAACAGCTTTGTGTTCTTGGATAAGCTCACTTGGTCATGATGTAGAATTCTGTTTCTATATATCTGGACTTGGCATCCTGATATTTTTAAGAATGTCTGGGTCTTTGTGAGAGAGATCAATCTTTTCTGGAATATTAAGGTTTTGGTTGAGGGTTGTGCCAGCTTCATTGGAAAGTATAACAGGTAGAGCGTAGACTTCCTGTACTTGGTCAGTTTGGTAAGGTCTTTTTCAGAGAGTCTCATGAAATTGCTAAACTTGTCAGCATAAAGTGGCTCATCATGACCCTTTAGGGAACTCCTGCAGTCCACAGGAATAGTAAGGAGACTTCCTCTTTTCATCTCTGGTGTGGGAATAAGGTGTAGACTGTTTTCCTGAAGTGTCTGTCTTTTTTTGTGTAATTTGGGACTGGCCTCACCTGTACCCTGGTCATCTGGCTTCACTGGAGAGACACAGCAGTGGATACAGTTGCTCTGGCTTCACTGCAGAGACACAGTTTCTGTGGGGGCAGAAACTCCATCCCTGCAGCAGCTTAGGGGAGCAACTGACACACCCCAGAAACTCATTGAAGATTAGTATGTTTCGTGGGGCTGGGGGAGGTTGCCCTATGGCCTCTGGTGGGAAAGTGCCTGGGGACATTTTTCACATCCAGTGTTTGGGAACAGCCAGCTTGCCTGCCTGGAACCCCAGTGCCACTGTTGGGCTTTTAGTCCCAACTTCTCTAATGGCATGTCTTTAGTCAAGCTGTTAGCTTTCAGCCAGAATTGACTGGTGTCAGCCTCACTAGCAACAGGTGGCACCTGCTTCTTGGTATTCCAGAGTTTTTATATATCCTGTGTACCTCCCTGGCTCTGTGCTTACCATAGCCATGTGGGAGGGGGTACTGCTGGTTTTTCCTGAACTCCCTGGAATTGCAGGTTGGGGGCAGCCTCTGGTGGTTAACTGGGGTTCCTAGGCCTGCTGCTCATGCTCATATACTTTGTTTCCCCAGACCAGCTGCTTCTGGCACCTGCATTTCCCCAGGGTGGACAGCTACTGCTGTTCCCATGGATATGTCCCAGGTGAGCCCACAGCCTCCGTCTGCCCCACAGGACCCTCCCAGGCCCTTGTGTAAGCAGGGAGGCTTCCTGCCTGGGTCTGCCTTTTGGCTTGTTCTCTTTTCATGGGGAGGGAGGAAAAGGAAAAGAATCTAATTTACATACATTTTGACCAGAATAGGTGTCATAGTAAGCTTGGAGAGTGTGTTGGAGTTTTTGTTTGTTTGTTTTTTGTTTTTTGGCACAAGGGAATCTAACTCAGGACCTCACACTTGCCAGGCAGGTGCTTATGACGCTGAGCTATATCCCTGACATGTTTGAGCTTCTTAGGTGCTGTCTTAGGTCTACTACAGCTACAAAAACAAAATACCAGTCTGGGCAGCTTAAACAGAAGGTGTTTACTTCTCTGTTCTGGGGCTCCAGGTCCAAGATTAAGGTGTTAGCATATTCAGTTTCTGGTGAGGGCTGCTTCCTGGCTTGTAGAGAACATCTTTGCACTGTGTGCTTAAGGGAGGGGAGAAAGCCAGAGAGACCCTACTACTCTCTGTCCGGGGGCCCTCCTGTAGGAACTCATTTAACCTTGCTTCCTTCCTTAGAGGCCCCATTTCCAGTACAGCCACACTGGGAACTAGGGCTCTAGCATATGAATTTGGGGGACACAGATATCTTATCCATAGCTGATGCTTTTGCTATGCTTAGCTGTGGGCTTCTTGGTATTTTCTTCCCTAGAAATCACCGGCCCTCGCCTTTCCCTCCCTGGATGCCTGAGTTTCAACAGCTCTATCTTGCTTGCCTTCTCTCAGGAGCAGCTAGTCCTGGAGCCACCATGCATGTTTCAGTTACCAGTGACCTTCGAGGATGTGGCCGTGTACTTCTCAAGGGAAGAATGGGTGTATCTCAACCCCAGGCAGAAGGCCCTCTACCGGAGTGTGATGCTGGACAATTTCAGCAGCCTGTTAGCACTGGGTGAGGTTGCATGTGGGGCTCAGAAGCTGGGGATCCTTCCCGCACCCAGTCTGGTCCACATGGAGATGGAATGCTACTATCTAGACTCCTTTCTCCCTCCTGTCCCATCTGTCTCCTAGTGGCTTCTCCAGGAATCTCTAAGAATAGCCTGGCTATTTGGTTCACATTGTGCTGACCCAGAGCTAGCATGAGCCACACCCTGTACTTCGTCTTCTGTATAAATAAAACACTTTTTCTCTCTTTTGAGAAGGATTTTGCGGTCCCAGACCAGACCTTGTTTCTCACCTGGAGCAGTGGGATGAGCTGTGGCTTGAGGAGTCTGAGAGGGCTGAGCTTCAGGAACCACAGAGTGGCCCCTGCCCAGGTGAGCACCATGGGGTCTGGCCTGGGCTTGGCTGGCTCATCCCTCCATCCCTGCAATCTTCAGTGGGTACCAAGCACATAGCACCAACATAGGGTCCCCTGCCCTCCTCCCAGGAGAGGGACTTGAAACCGTGTCCATGTGAGGTATTTTACAAGTACATGGGTCAGGTGTGGTGGTGCAAGTCTGTAATCCCAACACTTAGGGGGCTGAGGTGGGAGGATCACCACAAGTTTGAGCCAACCTAGACTACGTAGCAAGACACTGTCTCAAAAATTAAAAAAAAGAAAAGAAAACTATAAGGAGCGGCAGCCACTTTCCTGCCTAGAATCCTACTAGGACAGATATTATATGTGCAGGGCCAAGAATTCAGGTGGCTTAGGGAGGCAGGAAGGGGTGTCACATGAAGATTCTGTGGAATGTGTGTGAGGCCTGGCCCTGACAACGACTTGGGTCTGAGGCCTAATGTGCCTGCTCTAGGCGAGGGTCTCTGAGCATGTGGCTGGGGGGAGGTTCTTCATTCTGTGTGCTTAGGAGTGCTCCCTCCCACATTAAATGAGGTGGTAGTCTCAATAATGGCCCTGTAAGTTTTTTGGCTTTTTTCTTTTGTTCTGCAGTGTAGGGATAAAATACATGGCTATGTGTGCTTGATCAGTGCTCTACTGTGGAGTCACACTCCCACCCTAGGTTTTATTTTTTCCCTCCCTCACAAGTGAAATCAAGCAGCTGTATGCCTGAGACAGACTGAGAGGTCCCTGGATTATGTGTAGCCACAAGCTGGGGAAGGTGTCAGGTCCTAAATTAGGGCTGCTTATGGCTCAAGGGTGAGTGGTCTATTATTATGGAGCTCTCCTTCCAGCCAGGGCAGGCCTGCTGGTGGATGCAAACAAGTTTAGAGGACATCTTCTTGGCTCAGTTGTTACACTAGGTAGATACATATGAATATATGCTATTGGGTTACTTAAATTCATAGTACTTGTTAACCACGCTGGTTACAGCAGGATTTGTCTAGCTGCTATCTAGTTGGGTGAGGATTTGAATTGAGTTTGTTTTAAGCATTCTGGTATTAATAGTTTTAGCTCATCTCTGCTTTGAACACATTTTCTTATAACTCATGCCACTTTTTTGGAGTAACTCCCTAATTAGATTTAAATGAGTTGATTTAACATTTGGTAGCTTTTCCTGTACTGTCCCTAGGCCGTCTATCCTATGCAAACATTTTGGTGTCTTCCACAGGGGCAAGGAAGCTGGCTGGCCATAGGAGATGCTGCCGTAGGCTGGCTTGGGCTCATGAGAAAATCCACCTGCAGGGAAGAGTCCCAAACACACGCCCAACAAGTCATACTCACTTTCTCAGAGCTGCTTCGGGGCAGAGAGCAGATGAACTTGTGGCTCTGCAGGCCCAGGTGTGTGGTGAGTCCTTCAAGCAGCCAGGCCTTGGGGAGCAGCGCAAGGGCAGCACCGGAGCTCAGGTGTTTATCTGTGGAATATGTGGGAAGGTCCTGAGCTGCCACAGTCGACTGGCTGCGCACCAGATGGTGCACTCTGGTGCCAGGTCCTTCTCGTGCCTCGAGTGTGGCCAGACTTTCCGCTGGGTCTCAAACCTTCTGCGCCACCAGAGGAACCACACGAGTGAGAAGCCCTTCTGCTGTGAGCTGTGTGGACAGGCCTTCAGCCTGAAGGACCGTCTGGTGCAGCACCGCAAGGTGCACACAGGGCACCGGCCCTACGAGTGTGGTGCTTGTGGCAAGGCCTTTAAACAGAAATCTAACCTGCTGCGCCATCAGCTGGTACACACAGGTGAGAGGCCTTTCCACTGTGCCGTCTGCAACAAGGACTTCCGCACTAAGGAGAACCTCAGCCACCACCAGCGGATCCACAGTGGTGAGAAGCCCTACACCTGCTCTGAGTGTGGGAAGGCCTTCAGGTGGCCCAAGGGCTTCAGCATCCATCAGAGGCTGCATCTGACGAAGAGGGTCTATGAATGTGAGCACTGTGGGAAGGGCTTTCGCCACCTGGGCTTCTTCACCAGGCATCAGAGGACTCATGGGCATGGTGAAGTATAGAGGTGCTTGGGTCCAGCAGGGCTGCACCCTGGCCAGAAGTTGGGCCATTGGGACAAGTTGGGCAACAGTCCCTCTCTAGCCTGAAAGAGGCGTTATTGGTCCTTGAAACAACTTGTGAGATTTCTGAATCTCCTAAGCTCTACCAGGAAAACTGCCGTCCAGGGAAGGGGATCTGGAGTGCGACAGCTGTTTCCCAAGTGCCCAGGGCCAGGATAGCCTGAGGCTATGTGCAGCCCTGGGCGAGTGGACAGAAAAGTTCCTGGTGTTTTGCCCTCCCCAGCACTTGTGGCTCTGCCCAGGAACTAAACCCCACCCTGAATGTCACTCCTATGCACTTTACCTTCCTTTTCTGATTCTTTTCCCTTACCTGTGCTTTCTCCCATCTGTCTTCTGTCTGGCCTAAGCAAGGCAGCTTTGAAATGCACAGAAGCAAAGACCCTTCTGCAACCTTCGGAGAGGGGACTTTGAAATGAGCACCTTTTTAATGTTGCAAGCCTTAAAGGTTGTGGAAAGACCTGAACTCTCAGTCAGGGTATTTGACAGTGCACTGCATGTGTGGGGAAAATGTCCTGTGTGTGCAGGACAGTGACAAGTTTGGTAAAGCTACATCCTCACAGGACTGTTCTCCAGTGTGGTTTCTCAAACTGAAACTGACTCAGGTTGTGTCTTTGGTAAAATGACATTGCGTCTTCTATTTATTTGTACTTAGTAGGTTGTGATTGGGGAAGGCTGTCCCCAGGGTTGGGTGGGGACCTCTGTGGGTCATCTGAACACCACTTTTGCTTTAGGCTCAGACCTCTGCCCCAGGGCAGAGCTGTCAGGGTGCTGGCTGGAGACATTTAGAGCCTCTGCTTCTGGATATGTGGGCAGGGACTAGACACCAACCCTGCATCTTCGTGGGGTCATGAGCCATCATGATGCTGCCAGCCTGGGATTGTTCAGCTTAGCTCTGGGCACTTGTGCTTCCAGGGAGCTTCAGTTAGTAGCCTCTCTTTGGTCCAGGGCTACCAGTGTTGTAGGCTTTACTTGACACTGGGTGGCAGGAAGTGCTAGGAGCTGGTTGGGTCTTAGAACAGTGTAAGGTGGCTGTGTTCACCACAGGGCATTTTCTGGGGACGAGGTGACCTCTTTGTTTTCAGCTTCGGGTGTCACTGCTGATCCAGCCAGAAACAAATCTACCATGCAGAAGTGTTGGGCAACACTGTATTCTGGAGCCCTGATTGAGACTTCAGGCACTTGCTGTATCTCAGGTTATTTGAGCAGCTTTTGAAGGATTTTCTTTGGCTTTTTAAGGATTCTAGTAAAGAAGGGCATTTGGAATTAGACATGAGTTTGTAGGAAACAGGGTGAAGAAGTTCATAGAGGTGCTACCAAAAGCTCTTCCCCAGTAAACCAGAGGCATAAAGTCAGGGTGGGACTAGGGGTGACCCTGATTTGAACAAACCAACTATAAGAAGGCATTTTTCCCATTCATTCATTCATTCATTCATTTATTCATTTTAATCTTTTAGAGACCAGCCCATGCAGCTCAGGCTGGTCTTGACTTTGCAGCTATCTTTCTGCCTCAGCCTCCTGAGTGCTAGGGTTACAGGCCTGTGCCACCCCACTTGGCAAGAAGGCATTTTTGAGACAAATTGTGGAAACTTGAACAGAGTTTGAGTGTTAGGGAATTTGTGTTGACATGGCAATTATTATGGAGTCCTCATGAAGAAGAATTTCAACTCATTTAGGGGGGAAATGACATGGTGTCTTGAACTTGCCTTAAAATTATTATAAAAAGGAGAACAGGAAATTTTGGAAGTTTTTGGAGTAGGAAGTATCTTTAATTTTTCTGTAGTTTCTCTTAAAGTTCATTAATATATGCTGAAGAAGCTATTGGGATGGGGATATAGCTCAGCCATGCAAGTGCCTGCTTGGCAAGCACAAGGTCCTAAGTTCAATTCCTATTACCAAAAATAAACAGACTTATTATGTTAGGCTTCCCGGTTTACATAGGCTGCC
>PVLA01003213.1:0-112075 GCA_004027455.1 Hydrochoerus hydrochaeris | reverse complement strand
GAGCTCTACGCAAGCTGCAGGGGGACACAGTTCAGGTTACCCGAGGGACTGTGGACAGCTTTTCTTCTGCTTGTGTCTTCCAAGCAGATGCAAGAATGCATGTGTGTTTTCTTCTACCCACAGGTGTTGGGCAGGTGTCTTGTTTGTGTCCTGCCCAGTGGGTAAAGTTGAGAAGGCCTTCGGGTGGTTGAATGCAGGTAAAATGGCCTGTCACAGAATGGAGCACCTTGTATGTGTGGGCAGTGGGTGCCATTTATGATACAAACTGAACTGAAGGCATTTTGTTTTGTTTTGTTTTCAGTTCAGGGGTTGTTGTAGTCAGGGGTTGTGAGGAGAACAATTAGAGTCAGGAAACAGAATTTATAATATTATTTTATGATGGTCACCCAGAGTTAACACAAGAAAATGCAAGAAATCTATCCACAACACTAAAGACCCAGAATATTCAGCCAAGGGCCTGGATCCCATAGCAATGTCCTGCATGAGTCCAGATGAAAACCTAGAGTCCGTGCCAGTGCCTCCCATGAGTCCAACTGCAGATCTAGAATCCACAAGAAAGACTCATGCCAATCTCTTACGGATCTGTGGTGGAAAGGCCCAAAGGTCAGCGGTCTGTGCCAGCAGAGTGAAGGAGCTGTGCTGGTACGTTGAGGGTTTTACACTGGAGCTGAGAATCACACTCAAAATAAGAACCAGGGCTGCCCTGAAAAGTACAGCCATCCTCACCGAAAATGAGGTCCCAAGCACCTCCAATGATAAGGGTAGTCAAGTACGTGCCAGAAAGCCAGCATGTTTCTCCTGGAGATTAAGCGGCACACATCTTCCCCTCCAGAGCCAGAAAGTGATGCTCAGTGTAAGGCCCAGAGCTCCCCCAAAGTGAACCATAGCTATTCTCACAAGGTCCCGAGCTCTTTGAATGACAATGGTGAACTCACACTGGGGAAGCTAGTCATGATGAGCTCCTCCAGGAGAAGAAATGGCTCAAAGAGCAACACTTACAGAAACTCACAATGCCTAGCTCTTTTTCTCTTATTTATGCTGGCAACTTTCCTCAGGTGGGCCATCTACACTTAGCACCATGCTGATTTAATTCAGCTGGTGTTAAGTTGACCAGTTTTTAATCTGTAACGGGGTGCTCTGTACTGATACGTATCCCTAGGTCTTTTTTTATCTTTAGTCTTGCTAAGTTGCCTAGACTGGCCTTGAACTTTTTCAATCCTCCTGCCTCAGCCTCCTGAGAAGCTAAGGTTGTATGTATGCATGTGCCTCATGTCTAGCTGGGCCTGAGTTTTGAGTGTCCTGGAATCAGCTAGTCATGTCTGGGATCCCTGTACCTGGCTTTTAATTCTTTATAATGTTTTCACTTCAGTTATGGGATTAAATATGAATGACACAGAATTTAGAGGAGGCCACCTGGTGCTTGGCAGCAGCTTTACCCCCATTGATGGGCAGCCATGTGTGACCAGTCTGCACCCTTTGCCTGCTTCTTAGGTTCTGGTGCCCGTGGGACTTTTCTTCCTGACATTCTTCTGGAAGCGGTAAGGGCAGGTGGGCGAGGAACACTGGGGGACAGTGGCATCCCTAGCTGACTTAAGGCTGCTGCCAGACTTTCCCCTTGTTTTACCCAGGTGCCCTCAGGCAGCCCTGGGCAGAACCTGGTGGCTGTGAAGCAGTGCATAGATACAGTGGTGCTGGGGTGGCCTGTGTCTGCTCTTTCTACCCCTGCCCCCTGCACGTGTCCTGCAGGGCACATGAGCCTGGCTGGCAGCCTCCCCCTCCCCAAGCAGCCCGCTGAGCAGCCATTGCTGTGATCTGCATCTCCATGGTGGGGGACACATGAGGGCATCTGGTGGAGGTGTGGGTATCGGACTGACAGGTGGCAGAGCTGAATCCATGATCTGGAGTCCATACCCACGTCCACAGGTAACATAGCCCACCCACATGCCTCCAGAGGTGCATCAGGCGGTAGCAGGTGTGGCAGAGAATCCCAGGACAGTGAGAATCCTGTGGCGCTCGCTGAGGTCGTTGCCCCAGAGGAGTCTGGAGTGCTGGGAAGAGAACAGTGCTGTGGAAAGACGCGTCTCCGGGGAGCGGGATGCCACATAAGTCGGCATCTGGGAGTGTTTCTGGTTGCAGTGCTGCATGAGCTGCTGAGCTGTCCTGGTGCTGGTGGGATCTGATGTGTGCCGGTCTCACAGGGTCTCTGAAGCACCAGGTCCCACGGGGGAGATGACAGCTGCTTCTATGAGGGCAAGGCTGGTCCCAGTATTTCACTTTGTGGTGTTTCTATATGTGGCCTCTTGGGATCTAAGTCGTGGGCCTACTAAGTGCAATGTTTTCAGAAATTTGGAACATGTAAATTTTTGGTTTTTTGAGGCAGGGTCTCACTTGGTAGTTCATGTTGGCCTCGAACTCACTGTGCAGCCTAGGCTGGCCTCGAACTTATGGCAATCTTCCTGCCTCAGCTTCCCAAGAGCTAGGATGGTTTACAGTCGTACACCACAGACCTGGCTGGAATGTGCATTTTGAACAATAGTGTTAAAACATCTGACTCCCCAGCATGAGCCTAATGGTGGAGCCATGTTGGATTTAAATCAGGCAGCATCCTTTTACCCAGGCTGTGTCTTCAGGCCAGAGGACTGCGGAGGCCTGGGATCCAACCGTCATGGCAAAGTAGGGGTGGTGGGAGACAGGCACCTCCATGCTGCCTCTGCTCCCTCACACACTCTGGTTAGGGAATGTGACAGCCCACTGTGCAGTGCTGAGATGTTTCCACATTTCAACCCAGGCAAGGTGAGCAGCCTCCAGAAAAGTGAGCAAATTCACCAGCCTCTGACAGTGTTCACTAATGTTACAGTGCCAGTCCAGTACACAGAGGTGTCCGCCTGTAATCCCAGCTGCTTGAGAGGCAGAGGCAGGAGGATCACAAGTCTGAGGGCCACCCTGAGCAATTTAGTAAGACCCTATCCTAAAATTTTTAAAGGGCCAGGGATGTAGTGTTCACCTATCAGACAAGAGACCCTGAATTCAATCCCTAGTTAGGGTGGAAAAAAGCAAATGAGTTCCTTGACTGGAACTTTTAGGAGGGCTTTCTGATGGGATGTCCTGGTTCTGTTTGCCACAAGCAGCAACATAGTCATCCACAGAAGTTCCCACTGTCAGGGCTGGAGCTGTTCTTGCCATGGATTGGGAAGATAAGATACTTGCTGTACTCCATCCATACCTACCTTGGATGTTTCAGAGACGCTGGGTCCAGTCACCCCATGTATAGCAGAGCATCCGACAGGGTTCCCAGTGTCCACCACGGCCTCGGGCCCCACTACAGCTTACTGCTGTGTGGGGAGCTGCCTATGATTGAACTGCCCCTGTAGGAAGAGAGGAAACAATTCTAAAAAGCAGTTTCAAAAGTAACAGGGTAGGCAAGGTTGCAGTGTCTGGCACCAGCAGACCAGGCAGACACAGGCCTGGCTTGGTCCCTGTCAGGGTGCCGTCAAGTGCAGCGACACTTCACACAGCCTGCTCACTCTGACCAGGGCCTTGCACGGGTTCTGGGACTTCCCGAGGGGACCTGAGCTCACTCTCCTGGTGCATGAGAGGAAGCAGCTTTTTCAGACGTCATAAATCTGGGAGGAATGATGTATTAATGGAGACAGCACAGAGTGGGGTGGCCCTTCCACACCAACACTTTAGTGAGACTGACAGAAGATTCTGCTCTTTTCTGGGTGGCTCCTGGCCCAAGTATGTCACCATGTACATTTAGGGCACAAATAGAAATCTAATACTACTTCCCTGATGGTTTTTTATTCTAAGCATACAAATAACATCTAGCCCTGGGGCCTATGTGACAGATACAGGGATGTTTCCTCAGTGGCTCCTACCCTGGCCCTGGGCTGAGCTGTTGGCCTGAGGTTCCCTTTGTCCTAGGGCTAGTGGAGGAGGTGACTCACGTGTGGCGCTCTCACAAGCATGCCAGGGTGACCAGACTAGTAAACAAGTTCACATGCTCCTCCTATCTGTGTTTCTGCCTCTCAGACACATCTGAACCCCCCACCCCAAGACCCTAGGATCTGATTTGTCTAACACAAAGACAAGGCAGGGTGGGGTGATGTCCGGGTCCCCTGACTAATAAATCAGGGAACTGTTGTCTAGAAAAGACCTGGTACACACTGTAAGAAATTTATTCTAAACTGTAATTCCACACAAGCCTTTATTAGACTCAGCTTCACTTAACCACAGCCATGTTGAATTATAACCACCAAGACCTCCCCTGGGTAACCCTGCTTGGTTTCCTGCAGTCTCCCAGAAAACTATAAATGCACAAACTCAGCAGGGGGATATATGGAGCTTTACACCTGGACCCTGGCTCCCTGGATGCTGGGAATGTGAGATTAGCCTGAGATAAACCAGGTGCACTCAGGCTTCAAGTAACTTTTGTCCTAATACATATGTCTCTATTTCTGACCCAAACCATGGGATCCACTGGTCTTGCCCTTTTTAGGACCATGCTTTCATCACTGAGTCCTCCAGTAAATTGTGATCCTGGATCTGTCTACCTTTCTCTCGTCACAGGTACCTTAAGCCTGGTCCTCATCCATATGGCTGGGCTGTTCTGAAGCAGCCTTATACTAAATACAGTATACCTTTCTAGAAAATAGCAAGGAGTAAGCCAGGTGTGGTGGCGCATTCCTGTAATCTCAGCAGTGGGTGGCTGAAGCAGGAGGATCATGGCAAGTTCGAGACCATGTTGGGCTACAAAATGAGCCCAAGGCCAGCCTAAATTGCATAGCAAAAACCTGTCTCAGACAAAAAAAAAAGTAAAACTTTCCCACTGCCCCTCACTCTGCAAGATGATCTCTCAACAGTGCCTGTGCCAGGTGCCCATGCACAGATGGGCTACTGCCATGAGTGGCCCTGGCTGGATTTACAACTGTTTTCTGTCTCATCCTGGACCATGCCCTTCACTCTGCATTCCTGTGACCTGCTTGTTTTTCTGAGCTGATCCCAGGAATCAGGTGTTGATCACCAAACTCACCTAATTTATGTGTAAGTTTGGCCTGTGCAGAGTTGTGGCAGCTCAGTACATGTGGATTTGGAGAAGCCTGATGGGGCAAGAGGCTGGATTCACTGTAACTGCAAGTAACTGTAGTTAACTGTAGATTGGCTCACTTTCTGCTGTTCAGCCTCCATGGCTGTCTTGTAAGGACACCAGTCATGTTGGATTAGGACCTACACTAACAACCTCAGCCTCCTCCAAATGCGGTCACATTCTGAGGTAAGGGCTGAGTTAGGACTGGCAAGTGGCAGGGCAGGGACTGACACAGGCAGGCATCAGTAGCACCCGGAGGAGCACAGCAGAGGCAGAGAAGCAGATGGCCACCACATGAGGGGCCACTCTACACTCAGGCTCAGCAGCAGCACGGCCAGGGGAAGCCCTTTCTCACTCTGGCATTGCTTTTATTTGCACTCCCCTGATTTCTGAGGCAGCTCTGGTCTTTTCAGGTGCTCATTAACATTTTATTCAAGCATTTTTTAGGCCCAGGATATAGTACAGCAGCACAGTGACTGTGAGGTCCTGACTTCAATTCAAACAAACAAAAAAACTCCACATTTTTAAAAAAGTGGGGCTGAGAATGATGGCACACCTGTAACTGTAGCACTCTAGAGGCTAAGGCAGGAGGACAGACGTAAGTTCAAGGCCAGCCTGGAGTACAACTAGTCTCCAAAAAAATGTTTAAAGGTAATAGACTTTGTGTGTGTGTGTGTGTGTGTGTGTGTGTGTGTGTGTGTGTGTGTGTTACTGGGGATCAAACCCCAGGGCCTTCTCACTGAGCCACATCCCCAGCCTGTTTTGTTTTGTTTTTTAGATTTCTTGAGATAGGGTCCTCCATTGGACTCCAACTTGAGATCCACCTGCCTCAGCCTCCCATAGTGCTGCAGTTACTGACATGCCATCATTCCTAGCTCCAAATGTTAAAAAATATTTGAATCATTCTTGGCAAAAAACACACTGTCAGTGATGGCCTGCTGGGATACCTCCACTGTTTCCTCCCCACCTCCAGTCTTCCTCTAGGAATTGGGAGTGAGCTGGGTAAGAGATCCATTTTGTCTCCTGCAGAAGATCCAAGGCCATAGGCTCAGGAGGGGCTGCCAAGGGCCTGGGGTACTCACTGGAGAGCCATTCACTTAGGAGCTCAGGGTGCACAGGGCAGCAGGCTCAAACCCATGAGTGACCACAACAGGGACCATCAGGCCAGACGCCAGCCACCAGAATTTTCTCTGCCTTGAGACATCTCCTGGCCCAGTCCTCAGAGTACCTTTGGGCTTGGATGGTGCAGGGCAGTTCTCTTCATTGTTGACAAATTCAAAGTCCAGGAACACTGTTATAACTGACTTTGCTCATGGAGATATGGCAATGGAACACAAGCCATGATCCTGGGAAAAGCAGCAGAGGTTGAAAGGACACTATTGGAACAAGTGACAAGGTCTGAATGTGAACTACACTTCAGATGGTAGCATTTTCTCCATGGTGCATTTCCTGCTTTTGATCTTCATACTGCAATAGAGTAGAACAGCCTTTTGACCAGGAACCGCACAGGGTGAGGGACACATTATCTCCAACCCCAAATAGCTCAGAACTGTGCACACATGGACACCAAGTAACGGGGACCTAAAGGATAGGCCTGCAGATGCCCAGTAGGTAACTAAAAGCAGGATGGAGGTTGGCATCTCTACCTTCATTCTTTGTATCTGTTTCATTTATTTTTTTAAAACTGTAGGTCAGATACCTGCTCTGAACTCAGACTGTTGATCCCTTAAGGAGTATCTGAAATACAAATTTTATAGCACTAAATTTATCTCGTCTAGCTCATTCCCCTTCAAGACCAAGGACACCAGGATAAAGATTTGCAGGGAGGCCAACTGGTTGCTTTTACAAGGTCCAGTTCCAGACTCCCTGGAGTGGTGTTTAGAAAGTCTTCAGTCACTGTCCTGTGCCTGCTGCCACTTGGATTCTAGGAAAAGCAGAACCTTGCTGACCATTCCATAATGAAGTCACTCCGCAAGTGGAAGCTGTTACCCCATGAACCAATGCTGGCCCCCTATGCAGGAACCATTATCTAATGATGGGAACTGAATTGCCCCCCACCCCAAACAGTATAGGCTGTCTCAAATCCTTGAAGAACAGTCCTAAAATACTGATCAACCAGATCAGGACCTGACCAGGATTCCTTGCTGTGCTGCCAGCTGTGCAAACCCTTGCCTTTTTACCAGTCCCACCCACCATCACTGGGGCTTTTGCATTTAGCTACATCCTTAGCCCTTTTTATTTTTTACTTGGAGACAGGATGTTGCTAAATCTCAGGCTGGACTCACACTTGCAATCCTCTCCCTCAGCCTCCTAAAGTGCTGGCATCATAGCACTCACACATGGCTTGTTCCCTTTTCTATAAAACCCCAAAGCTTCTGTCAAGTCCTCAAAGACAAATCTTAGCTGGGCGTGGTAGCTCACACCTGTAATCCCAGCACTCAGGAACCTGAGGCAAGAGAATCCTTTCGAGTTCGAGACCAGCCTAGGCTACAAAATGAGCTCAAGGCCAGCCTGAACTGCATAGAAAGACCCTGTCTCAAAAAGACAAAAAAAAAAAAAAAAAAAAAGACAAATCTTGAACCACTTTATCATGTCTCTCCCAGAATGGTCATACTGGTTAAAGCTTCTTTCCTGTCCTTCACCCCATCTCCTTGATTGGCATTATGGGATGGGTGGCCAAGTGTAACCTGTTGGGGCACCCAGAGTTGGTCTTTTGGGCGTAAAACTGCAGTAACAAATACATGGGTCAAAGGTACGCTGCTGTGCCTCTGGATGTGTGGTTTACGGGAGTCCTGGCACTATTCTTGCAACTTTTTCTAAATTGGACAGTTTAATATTACTCAAAATAGCCGCGAAACTTCTCCAATGTACTGAGAACTAGTGCAGGACCTCAGACCTGGCCCTCAAGGTCCCACTATCCAGTTTTTGCCTAGCGCTTAGCACTACCCTCCGGCTCTTGCTGGAGTCTACGGTTGTCACAGAATGGACGCTGAATACCATAGAGGGAAAGAGGCATCAAGTCCCTGGCAGCTCAGCAGTCCACAGTGGACGTGAGTGCCACTGTGCCCTCTGGAAATGTTGCGGCAGCAAACCAGGCAAGCAGCGACATGGAGCACACCTTTATTACCAAGCTCAGGGGAACCAGGGAAGCTTTCTGCTGGTCTCCCCAGCACAGGTCTTCCAGGTGGGAAGGTTCAGAACTGCCCCGGGGCAACCTCTGGTGCAGCAACAGCGTCCTCACCCTCTGATGGTGGGCTAAGAGAAGCTGCACCCGGGGTCAGCCCTGAGGGAAGCTCGAGGCTGGACTTGCCAGAGGGGAGTGTGTTCTGTGAAGTACCTGGAAGGGCGGGCTGTGGAGAGAGCCCAGGGCCCTCTCGTGACTGTGTCTGCGACAAGGTTTTGGAGTTCGAGGAGGGGGTTGGGGATGCGACCTGGAAGCCTGAGCTCGACCCGGTCTGGGATAGGACCGGGAACGGGGGGCCAGACGCCTCGTGCAAAATGGCTAGAGATGGGACCAAAGACTGGACCCGAGAAGTGGTGTGCGGTTGCAAAGAGGGAACCCTGGAAGCTGGTCTGGAGGAGATCATCCATGGTATCTGGGGCCGGACTACAGATGGGGTCCTGGAGGCCACAGGTGAGGGGCCTGTGGAAGCATGCGACCCAGGACGCGAGGTAGGCTGGGAGGGGGCGGGCGGCTGCCAGAGCGGCGGGCCCCCGGGTCCCCTGCGCAGCCAGCTGTGCACGCGCTCTAGTCTTTGCGTGTCCTCGTGCTCACGCCGCAGCTGCTCACGCTGCTGAAGCAGCTGGTATCGCGTGTCGCGCAGTAGCCGAGCCCGGTGGAGCAGACGCAGCAGCTCCTGCCGCAGGCGCTGGTTGTCAGCCTTGGTGGCCTCTGTGTGTGCGATGAGCGCACGGACCGCATCCCGCTCCGCGCGCCTTGCCAGGGCCTGCACGCTCTGGCGCGCCTCGCGCTCGAAGGCCGCCTTGTCTTCCAAGAAGCGCCGCTTCTCGTGATGCAGGAGCTCTGTGTGCTCCACGCGCATGCGTAGCAGCTCGCGCTCCAGCGCCCGGATCCGCGCCAGTTGTTCCAACTGCAACTCCTGCAACCAGGTCTGGGTCAGCGCCAGGGCACGGAGAGCCCGTCCCTAGTGCCGCCCCGTCCACGAGCACGCGCGCACTGGCCTTGTAGGGCTGCAGCTCCTGCACCTGCTGCACCATCTGGGCCGCGCGCGCTTCCATGTCCAGCAGCTGCGCGCCAACCCCTTCCTCGCGCCCGCGGTAGATTGAAGCAAGCTCAGATCGCTGCCCCTGTGTCTGCGCCAAGTCCACACGGTTCTGCGCGTCCAACCCCACGATGGCTTGGGCACAGCGCTGCGCGTGGGCGCTCACATAGCTGGCATAAAACCGGTTCTCCTCGTGCAAGCGCTGCGCTTCGCGGTCCAGAAAGGCGTTTTCTCGCAGCAGTTGGTCCACTCGCTCCTCATAGGCCTCCAGCTGCTCCGAGAGAAGCGCGTACTGGCGCTGAAGGTACTGCGAGCGCTCTGACAGTGGCAGCTCAGCACCTTCGCCCCGGCGTCCAGCGATACGTTTCTTCTTGGGCATCATCGGTTGAAGCCTGGGGTTCAGGGACTCGTGAGGTCACTGACCACCTTCCACTTCCCCAGCTCAACCTCTC
Organism: Hydrochoerus hydrochaeris; assembly: GCA_004027455.1. Taxonomy (NCBI): domain Eukaryota; kingdom Metazoa; phylum Chordata; class Mammalia; order Rodentia; family Hydrochaeridae; genus Hydrochoerus; species Hydrochoerus hydrochaeris. The sequence goes on along the minus strand of PVLA01003213.1, from coordinate 102,314 downwards.
CTATTCCCCAGCCCTAAAATTCTAGGCCCAGGTCTCAGAACGGGTGGCAAATAAGGGTTGAGGCCAGTGTCGTTAACCTGTTCTCTGACTGACCCCCTGACCTTGGCTGACCTTCGGGATGGGTCCAATATTAGCAGTGTTGGTGTTCAGCCGCTGCAGTCTCCATGGAATAGAATTTAGGCCTCCTCCCCCACTGGGACCTGTTGCTTTGGCAACGACTCCTTGATTCTCTGCAGCGTTCTCCCCTGAATTATGCATGACAGTCAGTACCCTCCTCATCCCCCATTTGCCCTTCCCCACCTAATGGCAGGAAGTCTGTGCTCTCAGGACAAAGCACTTCCCACAGCTTTTCAGCTTTCAAGGACCTCTTGCATCTGAGGCCTCCACAGCGGTGGGGCCACTGGGAGATGTTAGGTGCTTGTTCAATGAGTCTCTCACTGGAGTGCTTAATCTCACGTATGTGGTTCATCTTATGGGTCTCACCTTTTTGGCTTCTAGATGCTGGAGGGGCTAAAGTACATACCGGGAATTTCCCCCTCCTCTTCCTCCTTCTGCTCCTCCTCCACCTCCCCTCCTCCCTCTCCCCTTCTCCCCTCCCCCTCTCTTTCCCTGTCTTCCTCATCTTATTCTTTTTTTCTGTTGACTCAGGAATAGGATCTTTATTTGAGTCAATCTTGACTTGAAAATATGAGCGACCCTTTGGGGCCTGGAGAGGCTGCACAGTGACAGTCGGCCCTGCTCCTCATCCTGCTAGAAGTGTGGCAGGAGGTGTTGCTGGACAACCTTGGATGGCAGCTCAAGTCCACACCTGTTTGGTGCCTTATAAATGCTACAGTGGAGTCTGCCCAGGCCTGTCCTTATTTGCTCAGGTTGGGCAGATCTGAGGATTCCAGAGCCCCAGTCTGATGAACAAAGGAGTTTATAAGCCACATTACAATAACCATTTGTGTTGAATACATTGTTGGTTTTAAGGCCTTGGCAGTGAACATCACTGAACTTGCTCTAATTCGCTACATCTGCTGGAATGGTGTGGTAGGGCCTCTTAAGATCTGGAACTAAACACAACTTCTTGTGACAAATGTATTTTATAAGTAATTAAATAACACAAACTGCAAGATAACATAGTCTCTGTTTTGGCATTAAGATTTTAGAGCAAGTGGTGGCACATGCCTGTAACCCCAGCATGCAGGAGGCTGAGGCAGGAGGGTCACCACAAATTCAAGGCCACCCTGGCCTACATCGTGAGTTCAAGACCAGCCTAAAATGTACATAATGACATTCTCTGAAAGAAAAGAAAGGGCTTGGGGTGTAGTTCAGTGTAAAGGCCCTGGGTTCAATCAATCCCTAGTACTAAAAAAGTAGAAACATTGACTTATAAACTAAAGCAGCCTGTGGAGATTTGGCTTAAAATAGGGGCTTTTAATATGAAAGCAATGTCTAACTTTTACAGAAAATTGGAGAAAGACCAAGTAGAAGTCCTGCAGGAGAGACTTTTCCATCCCATCCTAGGTCCTCATGCCTGCATGTGCATACCCAGGCCCTTCTCTGGCACCTTCAGGGCTCAACAGATCGGTAAAGTAAAATCATGAGAAGTAGAAACCTGCTCACTCATGTCAATCTGGCCCTCACCTGGGCTTGGCCTCTGATTCTTGGTGCCCACTCATAGGAGTGGATCTTGCACTGGCCTCAGGTGGTTCCTTCCAGGAGAGGGTAGGGTTTCTGGCCTGGAGAGGTACCCTGTGTGTGAGGATGGCATGTCCAATGTTCCCAGGTCCCATCATCCTCAGGTGACAGAATTCACATCCAAGGATCCTGGATTGAAAGGCTCTGTTACCTATGACATTTCCCCCACCTTCAAGGTCCTTCTTCCCTCTCTCCTTGGGTGGGGTGGTAGTCTTTTCCCTGTCCCTGCCCAGAGCCCTAGTATATGCCTTTCTTGGACTGAGGCTGGGGCATTCTGGGGCTGCAAAAGCCCAGGAGGAGGGCCCTGCTGTCCAATGGAGAGAAGACCCCTTTACCACTTTCCCCATCCTAAATATTACCAATAAAGCAACCCACCATAGGCAACTTACAAGCGTCAGCCCAGGAATTAAATTAAAAGGGATAGAGAAAATAAAATGCAGCTGCAGACATCCAGTTTACCAAAGGCAAATCCAGGGGGCTATTAAGGTAGGGCAATCTGAAAGCCCCCTGCCAGCTCTCTCTGAAGTAGAAATAACAAAGCAATTGAATGAGGCTCTGGAAAAAATGAAATCAGAAATAGTGTATCAGATAACTACAGAGATTACCAAAATATACACCATGCTTAGCGATGTTAGAGCAGACACAGACAAAAAAATAGATGAGCTTAAGAAAATTATGGAAGCTAAGCACAGAAAAGAAATGGAATCCATAAAGCAGATCCAAGCAGATATCCAAAAGACTAAAAACTCCACTGGAAGTATGTGAAGCAGATTAAGCCAGTATGGAGACAGAATCTCACATATTAAAGACAGGCATGCAGTTAGCAACCAAGAAAAGAAAGATTTCTCAAAACTAGCAAGAGACTATGAGAAATCAATCCAACAGCTGCCAGATGAGACAAAGAAGAATAATTTAAGATTAATTGGAGTGAATGAATAAGCAGGAGATACCACAAATTACACTGAAAAAATGTTCACAGACAACATGACAGAAAACTTTCCAGATAGAGAAAAAGAATTTGACATACAGATAAACGAGACATACAAACTCCAATAGCAATGATCAAAAAAATCTGCAACCAAGCATATCATAGTCAAGATTCCAGAAATTCAACACAAGAATAGAATCCCAAAAGCTGTTAGAGAAAAGAAACAAATCACCTGTAAAGGAAAACACATCAGAATTACAGCTGACTTCTCAGCACAAACTCTCAAGTCAAGGAACCCCAACAGAGGGAATCCAACAGGAAAAGCAATTAGAGGAAGGGGGAAAAGGGGGGGGGCAACAACATGACAAGGATAAGTCAATACATTTCAGTTATAACCATCAATGTCAGTGTTCTTAATTCACCAGTCAAAAGACACGGACTAGCAGAATGGATCAAGAAGTAAGATCCAACAATATGATGCACACAAGAAGCACATTTAATCAAAAAGAAATTCATAGACTGAAAGTCAAAGGATGGAAAACAATACTGCATGCAACAGAAATCCAGAAAAAAAAGCAGGGGTAGCTATTCTATTTGCAGGCAAAGTGAATTTCAAGCCAAGACTGATTAAAAGAGACAAAGAAGGTCACTACATCCTTGTGATGGGAATAATCCAAGAGGAAGAGAAAATAATAATAAATATATATGCAACAAATACAGGAGCACCCAACTATATAAAGCAATTACTAACAGATATGAAAAATCAAATAAGCTCTAATATAATTGTGTTGGGAGAACACAACAACCCACTGTCACAAAAAGACAGATCATCTAGACAAAAAATCAATAATGAAATATTAGAACTAAATCAAACTTTTGAACAATTGGACTTAGTAGATGTCTATAGAGTGTTCCACCCCACAACATCAGAATATACATTCTTGTCAGTTGCACACAGGCCATTCTCCAAATAGACCATATACTGGCTCATAGAACAGGATTAAGTAAATGCAAAGGAATTGAAATTATCCTATTTATACTATCAGACCACAGAGCAATGAAACTGGAAATCCAAGCCAAAGGAAACCACCAGAACTTCATAAACACATCAAAATTTAATAGCACCCTATTGAACAATCAATGGGTCACAAATGAAATTAAAGAAGAAATTAGACAGGTTTTGCAGTTGAATGATAATGACAATACAACATACCAAAACTTGTGGGACACAATGAAAGCAGTCCTAAGAGGGAAATTTATAGCAGTAAATACCCATATGAGGAAAACAGAGCAAGCACATATAAACAACTTATTTTTTTAATTTATTTTTTCTCAAATCCATTTTATTCAAAGATGAAAAGAAAGAAAAAAGAAGAAGAAAACCAAAATTTCAAAACACATCAATTGGGGCAACAATGGTACATACATTGCATATTGTCATCCCCAAATCATTCACCCAGACCACAAGACATCTGCATTCAACTGTCTAAACAATGCCAGTACAAGCCCTTCCCTTCAGCAAACTCAGAGAAATCAGTAGTATAACTATCTTAACTAATTTTTATATACATATATATACACACATATACATATGTTTTCCTCTCAGATTGTCACACTAATGAAACAATATAATGTTTACATATGTGTGTCTTATTTATTGCATTTATGAGTATGTTCTCAAGGTGCATCCATTTAGCTATACAAGTCTCCAGTTTATCCTTGTTTATGGCTGAGTAAGTATATGTTCATCTCAGATGCCCATATTCGAATAGCCTCTTTAATAAATTTTGGAAAAACTGGCTCTACACATGCCAAAGATTAAAACTGGACCCATATCTTTCACCATATACCAAGTTAAAATAAGAATGGATCAAAGATCTTAATATTAAAGTAGAAACATTAAATCTGCTGGAAGATAGAGGAGGTAAAACTCTTGAGGACACTGGTGTAGGCAAAGACTTTATGAACAGAACCCTGATTGCACAGGAACTATCACAAAGAATCAACCACTGGGATTTCACCCTATGGATAAGATTTTGTGCAAGAGAAACCACTAATAGAGTGAAGAGACAACCTACAACGTGGGAGTGAATATTTGCCAGCTGTTCTTTAGACAAAGGATTGAGAACATATAAAGAATTGAAAAAAATCAGTCTTCCCAGGTTTAAAGACCCAACCCAAAAATGGGATCTAAGATGAATACACATTTCTCAGATAAAGAAATACAAACAGCAAATAAATATGTGAAAAGATGTTCAGTATCCCTGATCATTTGAAAGATGCAAATTAAAACAACAATGAGATTCTACTTCACCCCAGAAAAAAATGGTTAGTATCAAGAAATCAAGCAATAACAAATGCTGGCGGGGCTGTGGGGAAAAAGGAACCCTTCTCCACTGTTGGTGGGAGTGTAGATTGGTGCAACTACTGTGGAGGTCAGTGTGGAGTTTCCTCAAAAACTAGGATTGGAGGTCCCATTCAACTCAGCTATTCCCCTTCTGGCTATCTTCCCAAAAGAGTTAAAAACATGATACCATAGTGATGTATGTTTATAGCAGCACAGTTTATAATAGCCAGATCTTGGAAACAATCTAAATGCCCATCGACTGAGGAATGGATAAAAAAGATGTGATATTTTAATGCAATGGAGTATTACTCAGCCATAAACAAGGATAAACTGGAGACTTGTATAGCTAAATGGATGCACCTTGAGAACATACTCATAAGTGCAATAAATAAGACACACATATGTAAACATTATAGTTTCATTAGTGTGACAATCTGAGAGGAAAACATATGTATATGTGTATATATATAAAAATTAGTTAAGATAGTTATACTACTGATTTCTCTGAGTTTGCTGAAGAGAAAGATTTGTGCTGGCATTGTTTAGACAGTTGAATGCAGATGTCTTGTGGTCTGGGTGAATGGTTTAGGGATGACAATGTGCAATGTATGCACCATTGTTGGCCCTGATTGATGTGTTTTGAAATTTTGTTTTTTTCTTCTTTTTTTTTTTCTACTTGAAATAAAATGGATTTGGAAAAATAAACAAAAAAGACAAAAAAATCCCCCCAAAATAGTTACATTATCTGTTTTTTAACTGAAATATTCAGACTATTTATATGTAATATGATTATTCATATGGTTAGGTATAAATCTACCATTTTCCTCTTTGTTTTCTATTGTTCTCATCCCTTCCCAATTTCCTTTTCTTATTTTCCTGTTTTTCTTTTCTTTTCTATTTTTTTGGGGGGGATTGGGTCTTGCTGTATAGTTCAGTCTGGCTTTGAACTCACTATGTAGCTTAAGCTAGCTTGAACTCAAAGCAATCCTCCTGCCTCAGCCTCCTGAATGCTTGGATTAAAAGTGTGTGTCACCATATCCAACTCCTGCTTTCTTGCCTTTGTTTTAAACTTTTTGATTTTTTTGTTTGTCTGGTATCAGGGATCGAACTCGCAACCTAATGCTTGTCAGGCAGGCACTTGTGCCACTGAGCTAAATCCCCAGCCCCTGCTTTCTTTATGTTTATTTATTTATTTATTAAAAAGCATTCTTCCAAGGGGAAGGCTGACTGCTTTCAGGCAACGTTAATTTTGAGATTCATTCATAGTACTGTGTGTATCATTCATATCTTCCTTTTTTATTGCTAAGTAGTTTTCCATTCAATAGATGGACCACAATTTGGTTACCACTCCCTTTTCAAAGGTTGGAAGCAACATGTAAGTTGTTTCCAGTTTGGTGCTATTAGAATTCTTTGTGTGGATGTATGCTTTTGTTTCGCTTGGCTAAACACCGTGGAAATAAAGAGCTGGCCAATAAGACAAATTTATTTTCATTATTTTAAGAAACTGCCACACGATTTCCCAAAGCAGTTGTACAGTTGTATACTCCTGTCTGGTCCCTGCCCACACTGACCAACACTTGGTGAGGTTCTTCATTTTGGGGGATTTGTTTGTTTTGAGGCAAGGTCACTACATAGCCCTGACTGGCCTCAAACACAGTGATTCTCCTGCCTCAGCTTCCCAAGCGCTGGGATTATAGGTGTGCACCGCTATGTCTGGCAAGATCAGTCTTCTTAGTGGTAGCCATTTCAGAAGGCAGGTGGGGGAATCTCACAGTTCTCTGAGGTGTGCACTGCTCGGGGCCATCAGCGTGCACCCTGCCCTGGCTTGTGTCCTGCCACGCTAATCTATCCTTCCTTTTCTTCCAGCACATCCCAGGATGGTTTGTAGTGGGTGTACAATGAAGTAAGGCAGAAATAGGAAGAGCCAAGAAACAGAGCTGTAGTATAATTTTACTACTGTATAATTTTACTACTGTAGAAACCATGGAATTCAGGGACACATTGCAGTTTCATTGGTATGTCTGCAGTGTTTGAATTTTTTCTAGTTATTCCTTGTCACTGTGTTTTATGTAACTACTTATATGCAACAGATTTTTTTTTCTAGTACTAGAGATTGAACCCAAGGCCCTTACACTGAGCTACAGCCTCTGTTTCATTTTATTTTATTTTTCGAGACAGAGTATAAGTCACTAAATTGTCCAAGCTGGGTTCAAATTTGCCATCTTCCAGCTTCAGCCTCCCAGAGTGCTGGGATTACAGATCTGCTTCACCACATCTGGCTGTAACAGCTTTTAAACTTTCTAAATCTCTGGTTCCGCCTGACCCGGTGCTGCCCCTTCAAATGACACCAGCCTCCTGCCCATGTGTGTTACCTGGCCCCTCTGATGTCATGTCTTTGTAAGGTTTCCATTTGGGAGTCCAATCGGCATCTGAAACTTTTAGTTTTCGTGTTTGCTTTTACAGTGTTCTAGAACTCATGACCTTGCACAAGCTAGGCAAGCGCTGTGCGCCTGGGCCACACTACTTGCATCTCAAATTTAAAATGCCCCAATCCCTGGCTCTTTACGCGCTGCCTGCCCCGGTCCGCGCTGTCAGTCCCCATCACGGTACATGGGGTCTGGGATTCTTCCCTCTTCCCCCCACAGCTCATGCCACAGCATCCTGCAGCCTGAATCCACCCTCCCTTGGCCCATTCCGGTCAGGTACCCTGCCCAACACGAGAGACCCTCCCCTGCCAACCTCCCGTCCTCCGTTCCCGCCTCCTTCCCAGCAGCACCCCCGCCCAGTCCCTCCCTCGCGTTTTTCGTTAACTCCTCCAGCGTGGCTGCCCAAACCCTGTGTCAGCTCTTAGGTTCCTCTCTCGCCCCAGGACCTGCCTAGTCCAGGCACATGGCGTGACCCCGCCCAAAAAGCTTCAGGACCGAGGAGCGCTCCCCGCAAAAGGGGCCCCTAATACCACGACACCCCGAGCGGAGTCTGGAGGAAGCTGAACGACGGTGAGGTGCCGGAGAGCTCCAGCCGCAGCATCCAGGGTCAAGGTCAGGGGGCGGGGCTGGTACAGGCCCCGGCTCTGGGAGGAGCCACGGTCCACCCTGCGCACCGGAGCAGGCGCAGGGAGGGCGAGGCGCCGGTTCCCACGGCAACAGATCAACAGGTCCTACCCCGGTGAGCCACTGGCCTACAAACCCTCGCCTGTCTGCTGCCATGTGTACCACCGAGGTGGACAGGCACGTAGTCCAGAGATACCTGCTCAAGCGGCAGCTCGGGAAGGGGGTAAGCGGGGTGCCTGGGAAGGCGGGGCCTAGACAGCTGCCGTCGACGGAGACCCTTCCAGTGTTTGGTCCCTCCAACGCCGCAACTGTCCTGGATCACAGCCTACCTCCTCCGGGACTGGAGGGGTGGCCTTGCTCCCAAGTTCCTTGGTGTCTCAGTGTCCCCATGGAAACTAGGTGTTCCCTAGAGACCTTTTTTTTTTTTTTTTTTGTACCCAGGGATCGAACTCAGGATATTGAGCTTGCAGGCAGGCGCTTATGCAGCTGAGCTAAATCTCTGGCGCCTAAAGACCTGGCTCTTTAGAGGGCCAGTGCCTCACGGTCTCAGGACAAGCCTCCGTCCTGGTGCCCCAGGCTGCCTCTCCAAGTGCCTACAGGAGCTTGGGGGCTGGGGGTTGGGGGTGCGCATGCCGCAGGTGGATCTCAGCATGGCCCAGGAAGGTCTGGTGGGTATATGGGGTCAGGGTGGAACTGTATGTGACCTCGTGTGGGTTTCTGATTTGAGTGTGAGCGTGTATGTGAAGGTATGTAGTTGGCTGCATGGATGTGTTCAGTGTCAACCGAAGGAAGGGAAGAAGAGGATTCTAGACAGTTCAAATAGCAAGTCCAGAGGCCCTGAGTTAAACAAGGCCCTGCCTGACTGTAGGATACACCACACAGCAGTGTGTGACCGGAGAGGAATGAGCAAGGGGGAGGAGATGGGGAGGAGTTTCTGAGAAACTTCAGGGATTCTAGCCTTTATTGTCACTGACATAGAAGCTGTAGTGGTGCCACTTTCTAAGGCTCACCCTCTCAGTTCTGTGGAGGAGCCACATTGGGGTGAGTGGGGTAAGAGGGGGAATAGTTAGGAGGGTAGGGTGGTGATCCAGCGAGAAATGCCAGTGGCCCAGACAACAGTGGAGGTAGCAGAGAAGGTAGGAAGTGGTGAGATTTAGGATTAATCGGATAGGATTTGCTAAACAAGCTGAATGGGTGTGAGAAAAAGAGGCTGAGAATGCCGAGGTGGCTGAAGGAGCAAAAGGCCATCCCGGGGACCGAATAGGCTTCAGGTCTTTCTCCAAAGTCTCCACCTGTGACCTCATGTCCTCCCTGGGCTTTGCTGGTAACCATAGCCCCAACCCCAAACCTAACCCTAACCCTAACCCACCTGTGACCTTATGTCCTCCCAGAGGCTTTGCTGGTGACCATTGTCCCTTGCTGCTCACCATCCCCTCTGTAGCTCCAGAGTGCCAGGCCTCACCACACTTCTGACCCCGTCAACTTGGAACAAAGGAGATTTTCTACAAAGCAGCCTGGGTGGGCAGGGGATAGCTGGGAAGGACACTAGCCTTCTTTCACAGGCCTATGGCATTGTGTGGAGGGCAGTGGATCGGAGGACTGGTGAGGTTGTGGCCATCAAGAAAATCTTTGATGCCTTTAGGAATAAGACAGATGCCCAGGTAAATAAGGAAGACGTATGGGGGAGGTTGGGTGCCTGGGAGCTCAGGTATGACTCGGAGGTCCAATCCCAGCAGGTCTCCTAGTCTTTCTGGCTGAGTGGGTATTTGAGTGACAAGTGTCAACCACCTTTGGTTATTTCTGTCTCTTCCAGAGAACGTTCCGGGAAATCATGCTGCTCCAGGTGAGTGGCCCAAGCCCCCTGCCTACTTCCTTTCTCCAGGTGGAAGTCTGTCCAGATCAGTGGGAAGCTGGGCCCCTGGATCCCCATAGCAAAATCCCTGGTCTTCTAGCAGTAACCTGTTCTCCCCAGGAATTTGGAGACCATCCCAACATCATCCGCCTCCTGGATATGATTCGGGCAGAGAACAATAGGGACATATACCTGGTATTTGAGTGTATGGGTAAGTGAGGCTGCAGGTCCTGCCCCACCTTTGTCCTGACTGCAGGTCCCACCTCACAGCCTGGCTCCCTAGATGTGTCCCCTGCTGCTTGAGTGCCTGTGGTGGCTTGTGCCTATTCATGAGAACCTTGAGCCCTATTCATGAGACCATACAGCTGGCAAGTGTTGGCCTACAAAGCTTGGCAGGGACTGCCTAAGCCAGTGATGGTGAGCCCTTTAGAGCGTTCAGGGATACAAACAGCCTGCTGCAGCATGCATGCCATAGGCTCGCCACCACTGACTAGACTTGCAAGGCACTTCTGCTTTGTATTTGTGCGCAACTATATTTTCATTTTCTTACTCTTTTAATTAAATAAGGGCAACATGCTATAAGTATTAAAAATAATTCCACAAACTTTTATAGTTGTATGGATAATGAACGGGACAGAGAACCTTGCAGCTGGCATGGCAGGGAGTCCCCTGATAGGCTTTGAGGATGTTGGATTCAAAATGGAATGGATCTGCCCATCTCCCACCCCCACAATGACCTGAATGCCCCCACTCCCAGACACTGACCTGAATGCCATCATTCAGAAGGGCAACCTGTTAGAAGACATCCACAAGCGCTACATCTTCTACCAGCTCCTACAGGCCACCAAGTTCATCCATTCGGGGAATGTCATCCATCGGGACCAGAAGGTTGGGTCCTATATTGCATCTGCCTTCAGCTCCCAGCCCCCCGCCTCAGTGTGCATCCTCAGTCTGCCAGCCCTTAGTGCACCTCCTCTTTTCAGCCATCCAACGTTCTCCTGGATGCCAACTGCTCGGTGAAGCTCTGTGACTTCGGTCTGGCCCGCTCCATCAGCAACCTCCCAGAGGGGCCCAAGGGCCAGGCTCTGACAGAGTATGTGGCCACACGCTGGTACCGGGCTCCGGAAGTGCTCCTGTCTTCATGCTGGTAATAGCCCCAACCACCCCTGTCTTTTCTCTGAAGGTCTCCCCACCCTGGACATACACTTCTGTCCAGTTGAGGGTCCTCTGGGTCTCCCGTGTCTACCTGCATCCTCACCTCCCCCTCCCAGCACCCGCACCTCAGCCTCTAATCTCCCCCCTTGCTCACACCCCTTTCTGCCCCAGCTATACCCCTGGAGTGGACATATGGAGTCTTGGCTGCATCTTGGGAGAGATGCTGCGAGGGCAGCCCCTGTTCCCGGGCTCATCGACACTGCACCAGCTGCAGCTGATCTTGGAGACCATCCCACCTCCATCTGCAGAGGGTAAGCACTTGGGGATGCTGAGAGTCAGAGAAGGCAGCTGGGGCAGGGGCCTCATTGCCTGACAGGCAGGAGCCTGACGAGGCCTGGGGAGAGGGGGTTCTGTGGATGGAGGCCCAGTGACCAGACAAGAGCTTTGAGAGGGGGACCATGACAGCCAAGCTGTGACACAAAGGAGCCAGCTAGGTCAGGACAAAGCCCCTGCACTGCTGAGGGATGCAGGAAGCAGGGGTGAGGAGTGTTGCTGTGCTGGAAGCTGGAGCAGCACAGAGCAGGGCACTGGGGCACTGAGGGAAGAGGCAGGGGTGGAGGAGGCAAGGGGCGACACTTGCAGAACTTGGTGGTATCCTACTCTCACCCCAAGTCTGCTTTACCTGGCAGAGATGGCAAAGGACTGATCCAGGAGGCCATTACGTGCGGGTTGAGGGTATACAGGTGCAGGAGCAGAAGCAACTATAGACGCTCACAGACTCACAGGGGGCTCATGCTGCAATTGGTGGTGCCAGAAGAGCAGTTCTGTTTTTTTGTTTTTTGTTTTTATTCTGGAATGAAAATCGAATTCAGGCCTTGCCCTTGCCAGGCAGGCACTGTGCCACTGAGCCATATACCTGGCTCCTGATGGTGCCAGAAGAGATGGCTGACACAGACCTCTCTGAGTGGTCCCATGCCCCAGGCAGGCCTGGTCACACCTCCTTCTGCCACCCTCCCTTCAGACCTCCTGGCTCTTGGCTCAGGCTACAGCGACTTGATTCTGCACCGCCTGGGTTCCGGGTGAGTGGGGCACTTAGGTTTGGGGGCCTGTTACCTAAGCATACTGGTCATACTACAAATGAGGAGTCTTGGACTACCTCTTCCAGTCAGACAGGGGCCTTGGGGAAATCCCTAAAGCCTAATGTGGGGGCCAGAAAGGCAGGAGGAACTTACCAAGGTTGAGGAGGTAAGTCAGAAAGTTGAGACAGGGGTCTAACCACACTGCCTGCATGTCTGGCTTGGGAGGTCCACTGAGACAAAGAAATGGGATAAGCAGAGGATTGGAAGCCCAGCCCAGGCCACAGACAGATTCGGGGTGGGGCCTGGGAAAGGGACCTGGAGAGGAGATGACAGGAGGCTGCTGCAGACCACGACAGACACTGGATGCCCTCCTGCCGCCAGACACTCCTCCAGAGGCTCTGGATCTCCTCAGGCGACTCCTGGTGTTTGCCCCAGATAAGAGGCTTAGCGCAGCCCAGGCGCTTGAGCACCCCTATGTGCAGAGGTGAGGCAGCGGTGAGGGTGGGCTCGGAGCGCTCTGGGCTGGAGGCGAAGGGGATCACACTTCCATACTACACCTGCATCTGGCCCTGCAGGTTCCACTGCCCTGACCAAGAGTGGACACGGGGAATGGACCCAAAGCTCCTGGTGCATGAAGGACACCAGCTCTCTGCCTCAGAGTACCGCAGCCGCCTCTACAAGGTGCTCAACCCTTAACCTTTCCCCTCATGACTTCCTCATATACCCTGGAGGTTTCCTCCCACCTTATCCACCTCCACCCTCTTTCTCCTACAGATGATCCCGGAGTGGAGAGGCAACAGCCACGGCCCAAGAAAGGAAGGCATCGCCTTGGGGACAGAGCCCAGGGCCTCCTGTGCCCAGGCGCGCCTTCTCAAGCCCCGAGCCAATCCCCAGCTCCCTACTGGAGCACCTACCCGGAATCCCGGACCCAGGCCACAGAATAGCCCGGGTCCGGATCCAGGGCATGGTGTGTGAGCTTTGGTTGCTCCTATTGTGGTCACATTCCTAGGGCCACCAACCTTTCCAGCTGGGACCTAACCCAGGGTTGTTACAGGTGTGCCTGTCCCGGAAGCCCCCAGCGCAGCCAGGAACATCCCAAGGCAGGGCTTAACCTCCTCGCTAGGCAGGAGGGACAGGGCTCCTGTGGTGGCCATGGAGCCTCCCTGGGAACCCTCTGGGGTGAGTCGGGGGGCAGGAATGGGAAGGGGACCCCTTCACCCGGCCGTGCCTTTCAGTGACCCTGTGATATGGCCCTTCCCAGGTGAAGCCAAATGTGAAAGGCAGAGAGCCCTCTCTGACTATGCAGGCTGCTGCCCAGGTGGCCAACCAGGCCCTGATCCGAGGCAACCCAACCCGGGTTGTGCTCTGGGTAAGCCAGGCCCCCAGTGTCCATCCATGCTCCTCAGCACCCTCCTCTCCACTCACCCACCCTGACAATGATCCTCACTCATGCACAGGTCCCTCCCAGAGCTCCCCGAGAAGCCCCAGAGCCCCGACCTGGTCGGAGGATGTTCAGCACCTCAGCCTTACGAGGGGCCCAGAGCGATGCCAGGGCTGTGCTCGGGGGCTACTCCCAGGCCTATGGGACTGTGTGCCACTCAGCACTGGGCCGCCTGCCTCTCCTCCCTGGTCCCCATAGGTGAGCTGTTTGCCCACCTCACTTCTTGTTCTGATTTCCTTGGGGGAAGCACACAAGTTTCCATCCTAGCCCCAGTGGCTTCTCTAATAAAGTCTTTGTCCCATCACAACCAGCTCCTTTCAGCTACTCCCTTTTGAGGGGTTCCTTTCTGCAGCGCTTCCTTCCTAGGCCATAGCATCCCCTAGCCTGAGGGCCCTTACCCCTTTTCCAGAGCCCGCATCTCTGGAAATTTTCTGAGAACCTGCCACCTCTGTCTTGTAGTCTCTACCCTGTGTCTAGGACAACAGCACAGTGCAAAGCTGCATGGGTCTGGTCTGCTGTCACCCATGGCTCTTTCCCACATAGGGCTGGCCAGCTTCCTGTCCTTTGTCCACAGGTGCCCTAGTGCTTGCTTTGTTTCTGAGCACCATCAGATCCCAACCTGGGGCTACTGCAGGGTACAGGACCCAGCCTGCTCCAGATAATCCTGGGGCACAGGCCCTTGGGGACGGACACATTACCAGTCCAGGTGCAAGTCACCATGTGACTGTGAGCCAGAGAGGAAAAGGGGAGTGAGGAGGGGGCAGCCCCCCCAACACTTGCTTCCCCCTACTTGCTCCCCACTCCTCTCATTGTCACTGTGCTCAACAACAGTGACTGGCTCCTGGTTGGTCCAGGTCTTGATAGTGGCAGGGTGAAGGACACTCTGGAGATGTCTTATGAGGCTGAAGGCTACTTTTTCAGGTTATCACCAGGCATGGGCCTGGGGCGAGTTCAGGCCAGGAGTGTGGGGACAAAGAGATCCAAGGGGCCCAAGGGTACCATTTGCATTTAGATGTGACCCTCAGCTGGGGTAGAATGCAGAGGTGCCACTTCCACACTGCCTGACTCCTGTTCACCTTGGGGGATGACAGGAAGGATGAGGTGAGGAGAGAGGCTGGGAAGCTGAACTGCAGTGGTGCTGGTGCTGGGCTCCCAAGAGGGCCAGAAAGCAGGATAGGACCCAGTTCTAACATGGGTCACTGAGGCAGCTGGACAGCTCACTCTGGAGGGAGGTGCTGAGGAGTCAGTCTGTGTTTCAGCAGCCTAAAGCACAGCCCCAAGGTGGTGAGCAAGGAGGACAGACAAGGGTGTGGGAGTTAGTGCTGCTGACGGATGGGCCTTTGAGGCCAGGGAATTGACACCAGGACAGGAAGGGCTCAGGCTGGACAGGAGCTGCAAGGTGAGGCTAGGAGACATCTGCGGGCTTGTTGGTGAGGGGACCCTGGGTGAATACCCTCAGAGCACTAACACAGAGGGGCTCAGCAGTAAAGTAGGGACAACCTAGAAGTAGAAAGTCTGTATGGGACTGGATGAATCAGGAGGGACATGGAGGCAGGAAAGGTCTTGAATGCCCCTGCCCCCTTAACCCCCCTTCTCCAGGACTGATGGCTATGTCCAAAGGGACATTAGGTGCCAAAGGTTCAAGACTGCAATATATAATTGGGTGAATGTACGTGTGTGTGCGTATGTTGGAATATTTTGTGCAGTTGTCAGTGTCAGGATACGCAACATCATTTCTGGGTGTTTTATTCAGCAAGATGTGAACAGTGCAGGTGGGAGGCGCAGGGGCCCAGAGCCAGGCTATCAGCCTGTGGCCTCTCCATGGGATGTTTCTCTTCCTTTGAGGGTTTTCCCTTAGCAGTGCCTGGAACCTGTATGCTCTCACACCATATAGCACACACTAATAAAAGCTTATTAGCAAGCACCAGGCCAAGAAATGCTCTAACTCATCCATCTCCTAGGGGACATTTCCCACCACCCAAAGTCCCTGATATCATGCCTGGGAGGTGACTTTGGAACCCAGATAGCTGTCAGGGGGTCAAAGTAGGGCCACTAAGCACTACCAGCCCCCTTCTCAGCTGCTGGCATCAGAACTGCTTCCTTTGTTCCCTGGCTTCCCTTCTCATATCCTTTCCCTATTGGGGTTTATAATACTAATGATGATGTAGTAATAACAACTGTTTGAGCTTGGTGTGTGCACAACTGTAATCCCAGCTACTTGGGAGACTGAGACAGGAGGTTCAGAGTTCCAGGTCAGCTTGGGCAACTTAGCAAGACCTCTTTCGGCGACATGACTTTGGATAGTGCACGTGTGGGGGATACTTAATGAGGCTAAGGACAAGGATATCTGTCCAAATGTTTTATTGTATTACAAAGCCCAGTGCTCCCCTCCTGTGCCTTACAAGGTGTCACCCTGGGCTGTGCTGTAGGAGGGGGCAGACTTGGCTGAGGCAGCTGCTGTTGGGTGGAAGGGCAGGTCTTCTGGGGTCCCCTGTGTCCCTGCTTTAAAGAAGTCTGCCCTATCCAGTTTCCCTGTCACTCCAAGAGGAACATCCTTGGGGTCTGATCCCACCCCTCTCTCAGAAGTGCCTGGAGCCAGCCCTGCCTTCCCCACAGCAAGACAGGTGCTAGAAAGCCACAAGGAGATGGGGTCCAAGCAGGAAAGCAAGCAAGTCCCAGAGATAAAGGTGAGAGAAGAGGGGACTAGAGGAGTGGGGAGAGGGGAGGGGAAGGGGAGATGCTACAAAAGATAGCAGCCACTAGATGGATCCAGGAGACTTTCAGGAGATAGGTACCCTGAGAATGGAAACCCTGAGGGACAAAAGGCATGGGGTGAGATCACAGAATTGAGTTACAAGGGACAGAGACCCCTGAAAGACTGAGGCACACAGCAGCAATCCCTGAGGTGAATAAAGGCCCCAAGGGGGCTTTGGGCCAAGGAGAGGTGGAAGGAACCCAGGAGAGAAGGGAGCTGTAGGAGGCAGGGGTTGTACTCCTGGGCAGAAAAGGACAAGGCTGAAGCCCCCAGACTGCTTTGGCACAATGGCCTGGCGACCATCACTCAGACACGGGGACATGGAGCTCCCTGCCTGCTGGGTGCTCCAGTATAGGCTGGCAGTGTGCAGCGTAGCACTCTGGTCTGGAGAGCCAGGACATTCACTTCTTGCCTTTGAATGTGCCTAGGATCTTGGGCATGAACTTCCCCACTTTGCTGTCCCTAGCATCTTCCTCCACCAAATTGTCCCCTGCTCCTGGGCTGCCAGCCTCGTCTTTTTTGCAGAAGACCTCAAAGCGACTGTAGACACGCTTCTCCTTGCGCATGCTCTCCATGCGGCGCAGCAGTCGGTCACGCTCTTCCGCACTGGCAGGCAGTGTGCGGCTCAGCCGGCCCTGTGTCCCCTGGTTATCTGAGCGGAAGATAGCTGAGCACTTGTCCTTGTCAGACATATCTGGGGCCAGGCCTCCGGCAGCAGGAGGGTGGCCCAGCTCAGGGCTGCTGTGGATTGGGTCCAGGACCAGGACTGGGCCTGGGGCAGGAACCCCACGGTGCTTCTGGCCATGAGCACTAATCTGCTCCAGAATGGCCTTGGTGTCATCCCGAAGGTTGCTACTGTACAAGGCATTGGCTGTAGCTGAGGCTACACGTGCCCTTGGGCTACGCTCATCTCCTGCAGCCTCTGTGCTGTCACTTCGACCCAGAGATGGTCGTCGAGGACTCTCAGGCTGCCCATTCTCCTGCAGTACTGGGAAGCTGCCCTCGCCCTCCCCACGCCGCTCATTCTTCGGGCTCAGCAGTTGCCTCAGGCGCAGGGAGCCCTTGCGCAGCACCTCTATAGGGCCAACTGCCACCTCTTCCGTGGGCGTGGTCTTTGGAGACTCTGCTGGCAAGGCCAGCGTAAGACTGCCCCTGCGCTCTGGTACAGGGGGCCCCGGGCTGCTCCTGCGCTCTGGCACCGGAGGCACAGGGCTGCCCTTGCACTCTGGGTAGGGTGATGTGGGGTTCCCCTTCTGCTCAACAAATCCTGTAGTTGGGCTGCCTCTTTGATTGGGGAACCCAGGTGTAGGGCTCCCCTTCCACTCTGGGTAGGCCAAAGTGGGGCTCCCTCTTGGCTCAGAATGAAGTACCTGGTGGGCTCCAGGCCCATCTAGTGGAGGGCTGTTCCGCCCTTGCGGCGAGGTGGAACGGCCCTGTGCAGAGAGGAAGCGAGAGGGCAGGCGGTCGGTGCCACTCCGACCCAGAGTGTCGAGCAGTTGTGCGGCTGTGAGGGAAGCGGCTCCAGGCTGCCGCTCTGCCTCCTGGTGCAGCTGCTGAGCAAAGGAGTCACGCAGGTCAAGCAGGCAGCTCTCCAGGCTGCGGCGCTCACACCCTCCAGTGCCTGGTGCCGTCACCTCTTCCCGCAAGGTCTGGGACACCATGGCTTTGCTGTGGCTGGAGACGGTGACAGCACCCCCGGTGTGGCGTGCTGGCCCCTTGTACTTCTCCAGTAGTTCAGCCACTTTGGCTGAGGTGGTGGAGCGCACCGCCTCTCCACCAGGCCCCAGTGTCTCACTGACAGTCTGTTCCTTGTGCAGCAGCTGCACCTTCTCAGTGGTGCCCCCCCCAGCCCCGCCCGTGCCCTCTGCCTGTGCCTGAGATGCAAAAATGAGCGAGGATCGGAGCCTTGAGCTGCGCTGGATGAGCGGGTTCAGGCGCGAGCGGAAGGAGTCCTGCTTGGCCAAGCCAGCCTCCTCCACACCTTCACGCTCCTTGCCATCTCCACTTCCTGGGCCTGGCACAGGGCCCTTGGCTGGGAAGGCAGTAGGGACACGGAAGGCTGAGGGCAGCAAGTCTCCAGCAGGTGCTCGGCCCGCAGGAGCCAGCACGTCGTCCTCATAGACCTCAGCTTCCATGGGCAAGGAGAGACCCTCCTCACCTGTGTCTTCGCCATGGCAGCCGCTCAGGTACGAGGCGAGGCGCCAGTGCCGAAGCCCTGCGCGCCCCTCGGCCCCACCCTTACGCTCGGGCTCTGTCTCCATGGCAGGGTCTGGGCCCTGCCTCACCACTGCCTGGCAGGGGAACCGCTGGCCCAGGTTTGGGCACAGAGCACCACCAGGTTCGAGACCCCGCTGGCCTGGTCCAAAAGCGGGGTCTGAGCCATGGCGCACCTCGTGAGATGCGCTGGACGGCACATATTCCAGCCGCTGGTGCCCGTCAGGGCCGAGCTCTGGGAACCGCGGTCCAGCACCCAATGTGAAATCCTCATGGTCAGGGAAGCCCGGGCGGCCTGCACGGATCTTCTCGAACAGGCCTTGTGGACGCGCAGGATTGAGCTGCGGGTCCCACTGGTAGTGCTGCTGATAGAGCTGGTCACGGTGAAAGTGACTGGTCTGGAAGCGAAAATCATCACCATGGCTGAGGAATGTTTGGCGGGATACCTGGCGCGAAGCCGCAAAGTTCTCCACAGCGCCTGTGCCATCGACTGCCGCGTAGCTGTGTCTCTTGACGGCATCCATCTCCAGGTGCCGTGCCTGGAAGAAGCCCCGTGTGCCTGCAAGCTCTCCACTGGGGCCAATCTCGGGGTCCAACCTCCGCGATAAGGGCCGCAGCCCTGTGTGCGGCTCCAGGATGCCCCCAGGCCCGCGTGGCATCTCCTCCCGGCGGAAGGCAGAGAGGAAGTGGCGGTCAGGGTCTAGGAAGGAGGGGAACCCCAGGCCTTCTTCCCGGGGTGGTGGGAACAGCAGGTGTGCCCGCTTAGGAAACGAAAAGGGAGTCGGTGCCCCAACACCAGGGGCGCCCACCAGGGGCCCGGCACCTGAGTAAGGAGCCAGGGCATAGGCGTCCATTCGGGCCAGTGCCCCTGCTGACGGCACCAATGGCTCAGATTGTGCAAAGAGGATGCGGAACTCCTCATCGAAACTGGAGACCAGCTCTCCCTGGAACACGTGCGCCAGACTGCGGTGGATCTTCTCGAAGGACCACATGAAGCTGCGGGTGGATAGGGTTCAGAGTCAAGGTAAGGCAGCAGGGTGGAGCCCACAACCCAGGTGGAACAGGCCGGACCCCAGGTCTGTAAGGACCTGGCCCCATGGACTGTGCTGGGGGCTACAGGGAAAGGATTTCTGGAGGGATGATCTCAAGGGGAGGGGCTGGGGCAGTGGGACACCCAGCTGGGCACACCTGTAGCTCCCACTCATCACCACGGCACAGTCGACTAGCAGGAACTTCTCCTTCACGTGGCCTTTGAAAGATTTCCCGGTGCGGCAGTAGTACGTGGGGCCAGCCACAGTTCGGACACGCAGGAACTGGGTGGGGAAGGAGAGTCAGGTCTTCGCTCAGGCCCTTTCCCCTCCTCCCACCTGGGGGTCACTCACATCCACATGGTGCAGGTTGACACGGCACTTGTCAGCCATGTCCAGGAAGTGCTGTGCATTCATCTCATCTAGCAGGATGTAGACTGGGACACGGCGTGTGGCAGCCTCTAACACTTCACCGAGCAGGTCCACGTCAGTAAACATATCCATCACCACAGCCACCACCTGTGGGGATTGGAGGGGAGAGGGCAGATTCTGGCTATCTCCATTGCAATCTCCACCCTTAGCCTCACAGATCACTGGCAAACACTGTCTAACACCATCACTAACCCACCCCAGGGAAAAGCAGCCACATCTGGGGAGGTGGGTCAGGAGGATATGGCCTGACAGGGAGCATGTGGGGCTGCTGGCCAGTCAAGTCGGTGACCTTCAAATGCCTGTAATCCTAGCACTTGGGAGACTGAAGCAGGAGGATCCCTGGGAGTTCAAGGTTAGCCTGAACTACATAACAAGACCCTGTCTCAAAGATGAAACAAGGTCGGGCATGGAGGCACATGCCTAAAATCACAGTACTCAGGAGGCCAAGGCGGGAGGATTACTGCAAGTTTGAGGTCAGTCTGGGCTACAAAGTGAGTTCAAGGCCAGCCTGAACTACACAGCAAAGCCCTGTCTCAGAAAGACAAAACAAAACAAACTAAAACTAAAATCAATTCCAGAACAAAGCCTACAAAACAAAACAGAACTGACAACCAAGTTGGTGGGGCCTGTGAGCTCCACGCAGGCACAGGGTCTACGCCCTGTTAAGAGGGCTGTCTTTCACCTAGTGGGATAAGTCAAAGTGAACGCCTGTGGTCCCCTTGCCCTCCAGGTGACTAAGCTGGCTGGACCCAGGCTCGTTTCGTCCTGAGAGGGGTTTCTGCCTGGGACTGGGGCAGAGGGAGGGTCTTTAGCAGCTGCAGCTTCAGTTTCCTTGGTTTACCAGGCAGCCTTTGCAGTTTGTCACCTGCTGGGGGATGGGGCAGGACTAAAAGAATTCTCTTAACAACAAATGCAGGCTAGGAGAGCCCAACATCCCATGGCCCCTGAGCTTCTGGGCCCAGCTATGACCACGGGAAGGAAACCTCAGCAGAGCCCACAGCCTGCACTAACCAAGCCCTTGGCGCTAGAGTTTTCCCAAGGAGCCTGTGTTGCAGCTTGAGCCTTCAGAGTCCTGCTTGAAGCCTGGAGAGGTCTGGCCAGGCCTGCTTCATCCCTCCACTCCTTCTATCAGGTGTAGTAGCCCTTCCCCACTGCCCACCAAGCCTAGAACAGTGCACCTGCTGGGCAGAGCGGATCATTCTGCGAGCCTCATCCTTGATGCTGGGACTGTCAGGTGGCGGTGGCTGCACCAGTGTGGTGACCTCAGTCCCCTGGAAGCCGAAGGTCAGGGGCCAGCCCAGGTCAAGCTCAGGCACAGCCTGGTCTGAGTTCTCTGGCCAGTAGGTGCCGGAGGAGCCATCCATGTCCACATCAGGAGGGCCGCCTTCCGGGAGCTCACGGGCAACATGCTGCGGGAACGTTAGGTGGCGGCTCACATGTTCCAGCTCCTCAGGGCACAGGAAGTCAGGAGCCCCCTCAGAAGCCAGGAAACGGTTGTAGGCCTCTCGGCCACCCTCCATCAGTGCATCCACTGCCAGACGGTAGTATTCTTTGTAGTGTGGTGGCAGGTATCCAGGTGCCAGAGGATTGTCCCCCTGTGAGGAACTCTGGGAGCGGCGAGCCATGTTGTGGTTATGGGTCTGGGGAAGAGAGCAGATGTTAACTAGGGACAGGACACCAGGGCCTGTCCCCTCCTTCACACATGGATTCGTATTGTGGAAGGGGTGCCAGAGACCCTGGGAGGCATCTGCAGTGCGTGACAGGTCACAGGGATCCTAGCCCTGTTTCCCTTCCTCTGTCCTCACTGCCTGGGACCCCACTGTCACCAGGTGGGGTGCCAGAATCCCCAACTTCCAGGTGGGGCCTCTGACTCTCCTCCACCCTCATTCAGGGTTACTTTATGATACTCATGGTGCCAGATATATTTTTGCTCTTTTGCTATAAAAATAGACTTAAAATATTTTGACTGTTGGTTCAAAGACAAACAGAATCCTGGGTAGACTCATTATTCTATTGTTTAAGACATTAGCCTTTTTGTCCCTGATATGCCAACTGCATGTTGGTGCTGGCCCCACTGCCTAGGAGACCCAGGGCAGGTCATTATGCCCCCACTGGTGTGTACCTGTGCTATACGGCACATCTGGGCAGATTGACAAGATACCACACCTGACCCAAGGTGAGAGCACAGCAGCAGATTTTGGCACAGCCCCACCCACTGCCCCTGGTGCACCTCCTCCCCATGCTCAGGGCTTAGCTCTCCACCTTATAACCCCCTCACCTTCCAGCCTTCTGAGCTCCAGATGTTGTGCCAGCCACTCCTCTTCCTCCACCTCTCTTTTGGCACTGGTCTTAGGTAACACTTCTCTGGGCCACAGCCCTCGGTGTCAGCCCTCCCCTAAAGGACCTGGCTTCCTACACTTATTCAGAGTCCTGTCCCTGCCAAGCCTAGCCCTTTAGCAGTAGGAACCTTTCCAAGACCCTAGAGTTACTGCCTCCCCGCCACTGCACTCAGGATTAAGTCAATGACTTTTTGAAGAGAGTAGGCCATTGGCCTCCCCATCATCACATTTGTGCCCTCTCCAGTAGGTCTCCATGGAGGCTGGCTGCTTATGAAGCCATACGACCCTGAGTACGGGGAACTTCTGGCCCTGCCCTGCGCCCAGGGACTGTTTGTCCCGTTCCCTCTATCTCAGGTTTGGGAAACGGCAAGATTCTGGTCCTGCCTAGCACAATGATTCCCACATGCTGGCCCTGGCTGGGGAACTGGTTCCGCCCAGAGGAAGGAGTGTGCCCCAGGTGATGCTGACAAGATTGGGTGCTGGCAACCTGGACACTTGCCTGAGAATGTTGGGGCTCAGGACCCTTCTGGGAATAGCCCAGGAAGCTGTGCTGCCTGGTGACCCTGGGATGACACACTAACTGAAAGTAGAATGTGGCAAGAAGGGGGAAAGTGGGGGGTAATCCCCTGTAGCCACTCCCTCACCAGCCCAATGCTACCCGTTTGCTGGTTCTTGGACAAGCTGCCCTGACTTCCTTTGTAGTACATTGCCCTGATTATAGAGACGCTCTCCTTTGCACTGGACATGGAGTTAGGGGAACTACCCTGGCAGTAGTAGGAGCAGGAGCCCACCTGGAGTGAACTTTGGTCTATCAACCTGGACAGGTCCCACTGCCACGGGGTCAGCTACTGACCACAGTTAGGTCTGGTATTTAGGGGCAGCATCTGGCCATAAAGGCCTGGAATACTATCCTGCTATTTGAGAGAGCACCTCCAGCATGGCGAAGATACTGGAAGGGACACTGCTGCCCTTCTAGCTTCACTGGGGAGGGGAGTCCATACTGCGTGGGCTGTAACAGGGGATGGAAGACTATCCAGAGTGTGGACCTTCATGAGGACCCTTCCCACAGACACTGCTGGTCAGGAGGGGTCCTAGTCCTGAGTGGTCCCCACGGGCAACCTGGCCTCCCAGCAATACCTACTACCTCCAATGACCTTATCCCTTGCCTTCTTCCTTTTAAGGGCACACACTCCCTGGACTATGGATAGTGCAGTGGCCACTCCCCAGTCAGTAACGAAGAACCCCAACAGCCTACTTCCCTGCATTTGCCTACCTGACTCAGTCAGAGGGAAGCAGGGGCCTTTCGCCCCCAAGACCAGTGAGTCAGCAGGAGTCCTTTGCCACTAACCTCTGACCTAAAGCCAGATAGTCTACAGGGCCTGCACCTCCATTTCAAGAACCTGATCCCCACCCAGGCAGGAAGTAGGGTTCCTGTGTCCAAAAAGAGACCCCGTGGGAAGGTTCTGGGATTTCTACACAAAGCAGAGTGACCCTGGCCAACTACTGAGGCAAGATTAGGAATAATGAAGGTGGTGCTCCGTTGGATGGGGCTAACAGACCGGAAGTCAATGAGTTATAGCTTGAGGGGTGCGGCAGGCCCCACCGTTAGGGCACCTTAGGAAGTCAGCGGCCGCCAGGACAGACGTCCCATTTGCCCACCCCAGTCCAGGAACAGGGATCAAGAGGCCAGGGCCTCTCACCCTCCACGAAGGATCCAGGTGTAGGCCTGGCCACTCCAGTCCAGCGGCCTTAGAGGGGTGTTCCTAGGGAAGGGTCCGGGACATGTTGAGCACCCTCCCCAGGCTCTAGCTAGGCCGCAAAGGCAGGAGCGAGTCAGGACTGGGCAGGCTGTAATGGAGCCCCAGGCCATTTTCCCCTTGGCTTATTTTCGGCCGACGTCGCGCACAGGTCGGGGTCCCCCCTCACTTCCCTCCCTGCCCGCGCCCCGCAAACCCGGCCCGGTGCACGCGGCCACACAAACTGCACTTCCCCGCTCCGGGTCGCGAGTCCCAGCTCTCGTGAGGCCGCTCAGGGGCCCCAGCCTCCCCTCTGGCGCCCGCGCCCAGCCCCGCCTGGGCCCGGGAGGGGGCCCTACCTGGCCAGGTGCGCGGGGTCTCGGCGCAAGGGCAGCAGGAGCCGACCGCCGCCCAGCGGCCTCGCGGTCCGGTCGGTCCGGCAACCACTCCCCGGCGCGGCCCGCCCGCCCGGCCTGATTCACGTTCCCGCCCCCGCCCCTGCCCCGCCTGCTCCTGTCTCCTGCCTGCCCGGGCAGCACCTGGGCGGGGCGCCCCGCCCGCGCCGCGCCCGCATTCCTGCGCCCGCCAGGCGGCGGGACCCCGGCCCGCACCCGGGTGCCCCCGACCCCCGGCCGCGCCCTGCTTCATTGGCACCCTGAACCCACGCCCCGAACCCTGACCCGCACTGCCCGAGACCACCAGGACCCTATTTCAAGGGCTCCCAGTTGCCTAACCCCCAACCGTGAACCGAATGCTAGAAGCCCCTAAGCCTGACCCTTGACCCTCGCCCCGGAAGTCAGGGTGACTAGGAAGTTCCGGCTGCATCCCTAGGCAACCGGCTGGCCCGACGTAGGGGGCGGGGCTTCTCGCCTGGGCGAGTTGGCACTGCAGGTGAGGCAGGCAGGTGAGGCTGCCAGGGCGGTGCTAAACCCGGGCCGGGCTGGGCCTGGAGACCAAGCACATACAGGGCACCCCCTCAATTCCTATACTTGCATACCCAAACATGTAGGTGACCCTAAACAAAAGGCAGTCTGGGGTAATTTACCCCCATGCGCCCTAACCCCGCAAGCATAGGAGATCCCACCCTATTTACACAGACTCCTACAAGCACACCAAGTCCCACACAATGCCATTGCTCAGCATCACCACCACCATGCCTTGTCCACAAAAGAGAGCCCCACACATAAAGAGGTGACCTCATGCCCATTGACCCCCACATGCATGAACATGAACTCTGAAAGCACAGGGCATCTTCCCTCACATGTTGGGGCCCCACATGTATACCTAGAGTCCCTTGCACACCTGGACCCTGCACACACCAACCCCCACACACAGATACTTCACTCACACATCAACCCCCACACCTACCGTCCCTAGTTTGTAAAGGCAAGCTCTAGTTGCCCCTGCGTGCCCCAGTCTGCCTAATTTCCCCTCAGGTCTCCACCGGCAACCTCTTCTCATTAGGCTCTGCTCTGTGCCCAGCCATCCCATCAAGTCACCTCCTCTTACCTGCACCAAGCACTCACTCCCTGGCACCCTACCTGACTCCCTTCTGTCAGCTAGCCTTCAGTCACTTCCTTCTTGTCCCTCTCCACCACTTTTTGTCCTAGTCCCAGGATCACTCCCAGTTTCATTAAATTACTCCCCACTCAGCAACATCCTACAGGTATGGGGTCAGACCAGCTCTGGGGCAATTACATAGTATAGGATTCCTGTGCAGTGGGGGAGGTGGGGGAGCCCTGGAGCAATAGAGTGGACCCTTCTCCTACCTGCTGCAGGTAGTCCTCTCAGGGGAAATGAACTTTTGGGTGAGCCTGGTGGACTAGGGAAAAAGGTATTGTTTCAAGGATCTGACCATGGCACCTGTCAAGGCCAGGATAAGAGGGTCTGTGGGAGGAGGGAGCCAGGCCCTAGAGTATTGTGAGAGGCACAGACTGCACAGTATAGTTCTGCTCAGACATGTACATCAGAACCCGAATGTCCAGCTGGTGGCCTGGTGGTTTGAGCAGGAAGATGGGTGCTGAACATTAGACTCTGGGGCCCCAAAGGACAAACTAAACAAGGGGTGGAGAGACATGGTCTTGTCATGCATTCCTGCTAAAGTTGCTGGGGGCAGATGAGTGGACCAGGCAGCTGGCTAGCAAGTATCTGGGGGACTCTTACTGTCTACTCAGCTCACGGGTGTGCAATGCTGTTCTCCATAGCCCCTGCCCTCTTTCAGGAGAATGAACACTAAGATGGGGGGAACCAGAGCTGCATCAGGGAAGAGGCAGGTGTCCCTCTCTGGGTTCAAACCAAGAGCTGCTGCTGGTGAGTGCACCCTGACCTCAAGAGCACCACCACCTAAACACTGACCTGGGAGACCCTCTGCAGCTACCTGGGACTCACTATCTGAGAATGGCCACCCCCCCCCCCCAAGAGTGGTCTTCAGGGGATTTCTGTTGACTTGGATGTAACAGACTGAAGGTTCAGAGCTCAGATACATGCTGCAGCCCCTGGCCTGAGCCTTGTGGTTTGGGGACCGGGCACAGTGCTCAGATTAAGAAACATGGAGCTATGGAGGCTTTAGAACCCTGGAGATGAGAAGGGAGCACGAACTGGAGCTCTGCTGGCCAAAAATGATTTTGAAAGGGCGGGGCTTGATTTCAAGTTGGGAAATCTCAGGTAAAGACTGTATGTGGCTCACTGTGATTCTGCTCCATTTCTCTGCCTGCTGCATCTCTCTCAGGCCACCTTCCTATAGCTGCTTCTAGGTTGAATGGTGACAATGACAGTAGCTATCACCCCTGTCCTCTGAGTCCCATTCTTTTTCTGCCATAGTTGCAAACACTTTCCTGGTTGGATCTCTGTGGCCTTTTGCATCCATTGCATCCCACCATGGCCTGCCTGGGATCTGTTCTTGCTGAGAGGACATCCCACCCAGTCTTAGAAACACCCTTGCAGCTTGGGTTGTGCCTGGCCCAAGCCCCTGGAACCCAGAGTTCCTAGGTTCCCAGAAGCTAGTGGGGTAGTTGGTGACTCTTCAACATCAAGCCAGGGTTAGATCCTGGTTGCCCAAAATAGCCCCAGCAGCGTCTGAGGCTGTCATTCCAGGAAGTAGGATAATGAGCACAGCAGCGCGTGCTGCCTCCATGATCTCAAGCCTGGTCCTGCATTGCCGTAAACAGGGGGCAGGACAGTGAACAAGAAGCTGGCCAGGAACCGGGGGTGGGGTGGGGTGGGGTTGTTCCTCAGTTCCACTAGTGCCATTATATACATCCAGACCCTCCCCCATGCCTCAGCCTTCACACTGACTGCCTGCTGTCTGGCCCCAGGATGCCTGCGTCCTCTGTAGGGACACATCTGTCACAAAACAAAAGTCCTCCCTCAGTAACTTCTGTCCACCAGGCATTGTGTGGCTTGAGTAGGCCTGCTGTCCTTGATCTTGGCCTTGTGTGGTAGGCACCAGCCTTCACTGGCAAATAGGAACATCTGCCGAAGCAGCCAAAGCAGCCTGGCACCTGTAAGATGCTCAAGTGGCCGCCTTGCCAACAGGCTGTCCCGAGCCCCTCCCATCCTTCCCAGGCCTTACCTGGCCTTGGGTCTGCAGTGCCTCGAGACCTTCGCTCCGGAGCTGCTCCAGGGCCATAGCCAGCTGCAGCCCCTCCATGTGTACCCAGGTCTGCTCCTCCTGTAGCTGCTGCAGCCACAGTTGCTCCTCCTGTAGCTGCTGTAACCACACTTGCTCCTCCTGCCATAGCTGCATCTGCAGTTGGACCTGCCGCCTTCGGTCCTCCAGCAGCAGCTGCTCTTGGGCCAGGCACAGCTGGACCTCATGGAGCCTCAGTAGTTCAGGGCCCAGGGCCAGTGCTGGGCCTGTGACTCCACAGTCCTCCATGTGCTGGGGGAGGGCCAGCACCAGCTCAGACCCTGAAGCAGCGGCCTGCACTGGCTGCTCTGGTCCGGCTGTCCTGGGGTGTCCCTGGGGAGCCAGCTGGGTGCTGATCACGTGCCCTATCTGGGCCACCCCTACCTGGTCCCATGGGCCCCCTGTGGCAGGGGGTGGAGGGCTGGCCTCAGGGCCCTGTTGCCCCACTTCCTGCTGGGCCCGGCCTGCCCTCCTGCCTCGAGGTTTGCGAGCTCTACGTTTCCCAGACATGGCCCTGGCTCCGGCACCTCTTTCACCAGATGTCTGTTCCCCCAGGCCTGGATCATCAACTGGCGCCTCAGTTGGGTGGTTCAGATGGCATCCAAGAGGCCACAGTGGGCCACCCCCTCCCCACTACTCTTGACCTCTGCGTCCTAGGAGCCCGCCCTGCCCCTCAGCTGCACAACAGCACTTCGGCTGTGGCTCTGCCTTGTGGGCCTTTCGGGCCCCACTCAGCTGGGCCAGATTGCAATGGGAAGTTTATAGGGACTCGGCAGCGTGGCAGCTCAGCCAGGCCCAAAAGGCTGACTAACCTGCTGACACAGGGTGCAGGACTTTACAGGCCACAGGCCTTGCTGGCCAGACTGGGAGGGAGACAGGGAAACTGGAGGCGGCTCTCAGTCGCTAGACTGTGGTGCAGGATGACATGCCTGGTCCTGCCTGGGCGGCACTGAGGCACCCACCCCCTCCCTGGCCCCACCCCTGGTCGCGGGAAATTCAAACTGTGGCTACCTGGCCAGAAGCTGCATCCTGATGGCTACACTGACCCTCAGAACTCAGATGCTAGATGGTCATGAAGACCCCAGCCCACCCTAAGCAATTCCCCAGGCCCACACCCAGACACCCTGGCTCCCTGAGTTTGCCCTTCTTAGAAAGACCACACAGTGGTCTCTGGCTGTGTTGTGGGCTGTTGAAGACTTTGGGCCTTTGAAGGCCTAGGCAGCATGTTAAGGACTGAGATGGGCAGAAAGAATGTAGCCTGTTCTTGAGTGTGGGGTGAGGCACTAGCTGATATTCTGGTTGGGACCCAGCAACTTTCCCATTGAAACAAGGCCTAAGAAGCCTTCATCTGGCCTTCCTTTGAGTTCTCCAGGTGTGGGTGAGGGTCCAGGACCAGCTTCAACACTGGGGTTCCCCAGGCTTCCTGTTGGGAGGGTGAGGCTCTAACAGGCTTCCTCCCCAGCATATTCCCAGCCCCAGGCCGCTGACTCACACCCAAGCCCAGGGCCCCTCACTGGCTGGACTGGTTTGCCTGGCCCAGCCCGACCCAGTGCACACCTCCTTGGCCAGAAGCCTTCAGAGCAGATGGAGAGCACTTGCCCTGGGAATGCTATCCTGAATAAAGCTGGGAGGGACAGGAGGACCAAGGACCATTGGTTTGGGTGGGAGTCAAGTAGGCAGGATGAGGCAAGAGGAGCCAGTATAGTCTACCTGGGGCTGCAACATGCCTGCCCTTGGTCTCACAGGACCTGAGCTCTGAGTCCCAAGTACAGGGGCGGTTCTACCTGCTGGTCCTCAGGGTCGCTGGGGGCAGGGTGGTATTTGTTGGAGGACGCTGCAGGGCTGCTCATTAAAGTCATCCCGTGCATGCCCGTGAGAAGGAGCTCCCCCTTGCTGTACCACAAATGCTGTCCTATAAATTCCTCCTGAGGGTTTTTTTCACACCCTAACTGCCTGAACTGCATCCTTCCTCAGTGAAGTCCTGTGGGAACCGCCAGCTGCAGAGGAAGACTGGCCAGCAGGCCAGGAGCCCTGCGAACCCTGAGTGTCCAGAAGCTCCTGCAGGTGAGCACCTAGTGTCCCCATGGGAAGAGAGCTGCCCTAACCCCATACATGCATGATGAGTGTGACCAGGTGCCTACCTGTGCAATTATGTGAATGCACAGGCTTGCAAGCGCGTACACGAAGGAATGCTCGTGCAGCGGGGAGCCGGCCCGCGGCACGCCCGACTTGTGAGGCCCTTCCTGCGCGGGTGGAGCTAGCTGCGGTGGAGCTGCGGGTTCTCACCGCTCTCACTTCCTCATGTTCAGGCGCCACCTGTTGGAGACACCCTGTCTTTTCGTGACCTTAGGGTAGGCGGGGTGGCTTCCTCCAGCTCTGTGGGTGGCCAGGGAAGAGTGCAGACCTTACTGTGGGGATGGGGAGTCTCTGAGCTCCAGGACAGGTCCTGGACCGGCCTTCCCGCCTCCAGCCAGCTGTGTGCTCTATTTCCTCCCAGGCGCCTTCAGCTCAAGTCCTTCTTTTGTACCCCAATTCCACATTCAGTGGCCACCGAGCCCCATCCTAGGGGACCAGAGGACCTGAACCAGCGGACCTGAACCAAATTCCAGGACAGGTCCTGAGCCCTGGTCCAACTAGCTCAATGGGTTCTATTCCCTCTCCCTCCCTTGGGTTTCCGGTCACCTCACCTCTCAGTTCCAGCTGCCCTCACTGAAGTTCCTGTGGCAGCCAGAGGCTGTATGCTTCATGGACTGAGTGGGTACTGTCTTCCCTGTCCAGTACCACCGTCACCTATACCCTCCTCCCAGCCCCATGGTTAAGGAGGCCCATCCTTGTCTGGAGGACAGGGTTGGCCACAGAAGGGTCTGTGAAGTACTGATGGTTGTTTATAATAATTGTACATGCTTGGTGGACTGAGCTGGATTATAGGTAATGCACAGTGAAGCAGATTCTGTGACATTTAACAGACAGAATGTGTGAGGAAGCTGTCCTGGGTACCAGAGATTGGCTTGGAGAGGGTGTAGGGAGCATATGCCAAGCTGGTCCCAGGGTGTTGTGCTCAGGATAGACCAGGGTAGACTAGTACCACTGTTTCTCACTAAATCCTGCCTAATCCTTACCTTGGCCCTGTGAAGCCCAGTGGTGGGGCCTGCTATTGGGGGTCAGAGAAGAGAGAACTGGATGTCCCCATTCTGCTCCCTCTTGGAAAGTAGACCTCCCCAGCCTTCACAAAAGCCAGGTGCCTGTTAAGATCTGGAGGAGAAAGCCACTGTTGGCCCTGGCCCTGCTGGCCACCTCCTGTGGCTGCAAGATGGGTCCCAGTGTAGGAGCAAGGCTGCTGGGACAGCAGATGCAGCTGGCAGGAAGGGACCTATAAGCTTGGAGGATGTCCAGAGTACAGTGGCCTCTTAACATGGAAAGTGCCAAGTGGAACTGCTGAGTCCAGATACAGGTTTGGGGCTGGGTACAGGGAGCCCTCAGTCCTGTGGGCTACTTGCTGACTGAGCCTTCTTTGCAGAAGGGTCACCCAGAGTCCATCACACAAAATGTTGTCAACCTCTGGACTGTCCAGGAGGCCATAGGGAGCTTGCTTTTTCTGCCTCCCTGTTGCAGCCTGCAAACCTGCTCTTTCTGACTTTCTGATTATCTGCTGGGCCACTAGCCAGAGCTGATGATTTGATAAATGTTGGTTCAACAGGGACAGTGTCTGGTTTAGGTGGGCCTCAAAAGGAGGAGAGTCAGCACCGAAAAGACAGCTGTGATATCCACTGTTTGTCGTGTAAACCTCTCTGGGTGCCCCTACCCTGTGAGGCCATCCTACACTTTTCCCAAGGCCCCAAGTCACTCTTTGCCTAGTGCTGCTCTTCACAAGTACCCACTCAAGCCAACCTTCTTGCCAACAGCAGTGTCCACCCAGGCTACCCTTCACTGCTGTCACTTGGGACCTTCTGGCACAGGGGCTGTAAATTGGTGACTATCAAGTTGAAGTTAGTGTCAACCTGTTGATTGGCTAAGGCCCAGCCCAGTCCATTTCCTCCCCCTGGAGGTGTCAGTGTCAGAGGAGAAGGTGGCCACACACTGGACCATATTCTTTGCTCAGGCCTTTACTTGCCTCCTCATGCCCTTTCCATTCTCTTTTGTCCCATGCCCTGCTGATGTCAAGAGTCCCTGGAGCCACAGTACAGCTTGTAAGGGGACCTGAAGCCTGCCAGAAGCCATCTCTTTCTGCATGGACCACATGCCGTGCTCTGAAACTTCCAAGCCCTGCCTGGCCCATAGGCACCCTTCTTCCCTTCATATGAAGTCCCAGTAGCCCCACAGGCCTCAGCCAGAACCTCAGTGGCCCTGAAAAGCTGCCAGGCCTCTCAGTGAGTGGCCAGAGCAATACCCCAGATGAGGGATGGGAATGGGGGTGGCATGTATCGGTCACATTACCTTCCTGCTGGAGAGAGGCTCCAGTGCAGTGATTTCTCTCTCTCACTTCAGCCTCTTAGAGCCCTGGCCCACCAAGTGTATGGGTGATAAAAGTTCCTTTGCTTGTCTTCTTGCACTGCCATAGTAGTTGCCACAAAGCTAGGGTCTTAGGACAGCACACATGTGCGAGGGATCAGTCCTGTGACTTAGCAACCCAACATGGGCCTCATAAGCAAGGTGGTAGCAGAGTTGTACCCCTTCCTGAAGGGCCAATCTATTTTCCTTCCCTTAGCTTCTAGACCCATGCCTCTGGCTTGAACCCCTTCCGTGATCTTCAGTCAGCAACTACCTTTTTGAATTCCTGCCTCTGCCTCTCCTATTTTGCCTCCCTCTCCTGCTTTTCCACTGTGTGATGACAGTGGATCTACCTGGATAATGTAGGATCACCTCCCTATCTTAAGGGCTGCTGATTAGGCTGCAACTTGAATTCATTTGCAAACGTAAGCCCCTCCGACCAGCCACAAACCCTAACATGTTTAGAGGCTGCAGAGAACAGAACATGGACATCTTTGGGGAACACTGTTCTGTCAGCATGGTTTTATGACCTATATCTCAACACAGGGTCAGAGAGAAAGCTTAGCCCCAGGTAGGAGAGTGAAGGTCCACAGCTGTCTTTGTCCCATGAAGGTGAGCTGTGTTTGCTCCTCCCCAGGGATGAGGAAAAGAGCAAAGCATTTGCTGCCTTCGTGGGTGCTCCCAACTTCCAGGGGCCTTTCGGTTGGCTCCAGCGAAGAGGCTGCTGCTGTCAGGGGAGTGTTTGCTGGTTCCTTACCTGTTCCACTGCTGTCACCCATTGTCTTCCACCATCGCTAATTTGTGTTTGCAAAGGCCAGACAGGTGAATTTATGGAGATGTAATGGAGCCCACTCCTGCTTCCCTTGCCTTTGATGTTGATATGAATCTCTGGAGCTTCTCCAGGAAAACACTATTCCTACCTGGATCACTCTTTTGGTGGAGAGGAGCAATTTCAACACTGTCCCCCTGACTCTTCCTTCCATGATGATCCTTACTTCACTGGCCAAAGCAGCCATGTAGGTATCGTGTGGGCAGCTAAGTCTGTGTATCCTGATATATGGGACAGACCCATAGCCCCCGGAGACTCACTGGAGATGGACTGCCTGCTGGCCTCCACTGCATACACAAGACCATGCCAATCACTGCTTGCCACTTGACTGAATCCACTTATTAGTCCTAATGGATTTTAGGGCACATATTTAGGGTTTTCCATTAATCATATCATCTGCAAATAGAGATAACTTTCCGTCTTCCTTTCCAATTCAGATGTCTTTTATTTCTTTATCTTGCTGGAGTGCTCTAGCAGAGACCTCCTGTAGAAAAGATGAAAGCACACATTCCTTTCCTTAACCTTAAAGGAAAAATTTTCAGCCTTTTACTATGAGTATGATGTTCACAGTGGGGTTTTCATAAATGCCTTTTATTGGATTGAGATTTCTTTTTGTTTCCAGTTTGTTGCATATTTCTGTCATGAAAAGTTGAAGCATTTTGTCAGATTTTTTTATTGAAGCTCTTTCTGAATCAGTTGAAATGCTCATGTGGGTCCCCCCTCATTCTGTTAATATGGTTGATGTAACATATCATCCTGGTTAACTTTCATATGCTGAGCCATCCTTGTACTCCAGAAATAAACCCTGTTTGGCCATGGTGTATAACCCTGTCAGTATGCTGCCGAACTCAGTTTGCTAGTATTTTGCTGAGGATTTCTGCATCGCTATTGGTCTGTACTTTCCTTATAGTGTCTTCAGCTAATGCTGGTCTCATAGAATGAGTTAGGAAATGCTCCTTACTCATCAACTTACTGGAAAGGTTGAGAAGGATTGGTATTGCTTCTTTAAATGACACATAGAATTCTCCAGGGAAGAGTTCATATCTAGGATTTATTTGTTGGGAGATTTATTGCTGAAGTCATCTTACTAATTACAGGTCTACTCAGATTTTTTATTTCTTTGTGATTTAGTATCATTAGAATGTGTTTCTAAGAATTTTTTCATGTCTTTTAGGTTATATAATTTGTTGGTGCACAACTGTTCATAGTACTGTGTATTAGAGTCTGTTTTGTTTCTGTGGAATCAGTAGTACTATCCCCACTTTTATTTCAGACGTTAATAATTTGTATCTTCTCTTTGTCCATCTAAGTTAAAGATTTTTCAGTTCTTTGTTTGAATATAATCCAATTTTAGCAAAGCTGTGAAACCTTCAATTCTGACACGGTACAATTGTATATTGCCTTCCATTCACTCCCATGGGGAATTAGGATGCACAGTTCAGTGTTGTTCCCATGCCTGTGTTCCCAGAGCAGGATCATTCTGAATGTTGAGTTACACTTCTCCACTGGAGTTCTCATTACTTAAACACACAAGTTGGCAATTCTGATGATCTTTTCAAAGGATGGTCTTTTGATTTTATTGATTTTATTTTTTCTAATCTCTATTTCAGTTCTCTATTTCCTTCCTTCTGTCTTTGGGTTTAGTTCAATTTGTGTGTGTGTGTGTGTGTGTGTGTGTGTGTGTGTGTGTTGGAGGGGTACCAGGGTTTGAACTCACAACCTCACATTTGCCAGGCAGGCTCTTGTGCCACTGAGCTATATCCCCAGCCCCTTGGTTTAGTTCAATCTTTTCTAGTTTCTTAAATTGTAAAGTTGTTAATTTGTTATCTTTCTTGTTTAATTGTGTAATTCCCCTCTTACACTGCTTTTGCTCCATCCCATAAGTTTTGGCAGGCTGTTTTTTTTTTTTTAATTTGTCTGTAAGTATTTTCCAATTTCCCTTGTGATTTCATCTTTGGTGCTTTGTTTGTTTAGGGGTATATTGTTTAATTTTCACACTTGTGTTGTAAATTTTTCAGCATTTCTTCCATTATTGATTTCTAACTTCTGCTCATGGTGGTCAAAGAAGATACTTCCTATGCTATTGCTATTTCTAAAAATTCACTGGAGGTATAACTCAGTGGTAGAATGCATGCTTAATGTACAAGATCCTGGGTTTGATCCCAGCACTGAAAAAAATCACCGTAACTTAATCTGTGCCCATCAAAGGAAATGTGTCACCTGTACTTGAGAAGGCTGTGTGCGGCCACTGTGAGGAGGGTTGTAGTGTCTGTTAAGTCTGGTGGGTTTATTGTGTTAACTCCTCTGTTTCTTCATATATCTTCTATCTGGTTGTTCTGTCCATATTGAGGGAGGATTACAACATCCAACTGACACTGGAGAACTGTTTATATCTTCCACCAATTTTGTTAGAATTTTCTATACCTATATTAGATTTCAAAAACAAGACAGAAGGAAATCCCCCATAGTTGCTATATTGCATATTGTTATCCTCTAAATAGAGGCTCAGACTACCAGCTTTGGGCCTGCAAAGTCAACCAAACAATTCAAGAATTAAGTCATTTTTGTACTTCAGTTGCTATCAACTCAGCCTGTGATCCTCTGAATCAGCTGGTTGCTTATGGGGTGGGGGTGGGGGTTCTTCTCTCCCAGCCCACATGCCCGCTGGCTCACAGGAAGGGCAAACTAGCTTCTTGTTTCTTTTCCTGGTCCTGCATGGCTGCTGCTGGCTCATGGGGAGGCCAAATTAGCTTCTTGGTGGATTTTTTTGTTTGTTTGTTTTGTTTTAAAGACAGGGTCTCACTATAGTTCAGGCTGGCCTTGTACTCTCTTTATGAACTCTTTGGTCTCAAACTTGTGGCAATCCTCCTGCCTTAGCTTTCCAAGTGCTGGGATTACAAGCATGTGCCACCACATCTAACTGTTGGCATTTATTCTTGTAGTATTCAATCTTTTATGGCTATATAATGTCTTATGTCTCTGGTCAGTTTTTTTTTTATTTAAAGTTTATTTTGTCTGATAATAACATAGCTACTCCATCCTTTCCACTACTATTTGCTTCTATCCTTTCAACCTGTTTATGTCTTTGGTTCTAAAGTAAGTGTGTTGTAGATACCATATATTTACAGCTTTTTTTCTCTTTTTTTAATGACAGGGTCTCACTATGTACTCCAGGCTAGCCTTGAACTCATGGCAATCCCCTGCTTCAGTCTCACCAGTGCTGAGATCATGCCTACCATGCCTAACTTCATTTATTTTTCATTTTGTTATTCTCTTTTTCTTTTTTTTGAGATAGTGCCTTGCCATGTGGCTTAGGCTGGTCTTAAATTCCTGGACTGGAGCATTTTCCTTAGCTCAGTGTTCCAAGTAGCTGAAACGACAGTGCATGTGCCACTGCACCCACCCATATCAATTTTTCAAATTCACCAGCTTTTTATTCTGTGACTTTTGGGTTTATGCAGGGATCAGATAAAGTCTTCAAGGTCATGCCCACCCAGACACCCAGCAGAGTGCTTTACTACTCTGCCAGACATCTCTCAAGCCAGTCAAGTTGACAACTGAGATGAGTAATCACAGATGCCAATGCATTCTTCTCCAGTCCTCTGAGGAGAAAAAGTAGACAACAAAATGCAAAGTTCAAGCCTCCCCTAATGGCTCAGGGCACTCCTGACCAAAGGTTAAAGCTCTAGCCTGTCACACAGAATGGCTGTAAATCAGGCTTCATTGTGTCTCTTCCCAGAAGGAGAGATCAGGGAACTTCCCAGGATGTAGTAGGCCTTGATTAGAATGGGGTAGCAAAAGCAATAGTAACCTGTCTCTCCTCTAGAAGAGGACACGCTAGTATGCACCGGGTTACTGGGGTCCCAGAAATGTCACTGATACCTTAAACCCCTGAAGGCCTCAATGGCAGTTCCTGACTGGGATCCAGTAGGAAAGCGGGAAAGGTGGAGGCCAAGGCAGTTCTGCACGTGATCTGTGCAGCATCCCTGGGGAAAGGGCTGGTTAGGGAGCGCAGAGAGGGCTTCTTCTGTGGTGCTCACCTCCTGTTTCCTCCTGGCTAAAATCCACTGCACAGGGATTTATTTACTCTACCTTATTATCAAGCAATAGCGTCATCTCCCTCCTTGGCCTCCATGGAAAGCAGGCCTCGTGCCCTGCTCTGTGGCACTTTCCAGCTCAGACATTGCTCATGGAAGGATCTAGAGATGGCCTTCAGGGCTCTAGGAAAAGAGTGAAGAACAGTGAGCAACCAGGACGTCTCCTGGCATGAAATCTGGGGGCTGGGGGCTCAAGGTCCAGGAACCTGTTGGCTTCACACAGGCCTCTCCCTACACAGATGTCCAAGCCTCTGGCCTGGAGTAGGGCCCAGTAGAAGCACCCCCAGACTGTTCCCTTTGTCCTAGGATTTAACCCCTGGCTCTGTAGGACAAAACCAAAAGTTGTTGCTTTATAAGAGCTATACAACTCATTTGTGTATGCTGGGGTTATATTCAGAAATCTTACTAGGCTTGCTGATTAAATCTAATAATTTATAAGCACATTTCCCCCCTCCTCCATTTTAGGAAGAGTCTTACTGTGTAATCCAGTTTATCCTCAAATTTGAGGTAATCCTGCCTCAGCCTCCCAGTGCTGGGATTACAGGTGTGCATCACAATGCCTCTTTTAGATTTTTATGTGCTTAATTATGACTTCCAAATAAAGACTACTTTGTTTTTTTTTTCTTCCTCCTCACCTTCCTCCTCTTCTTCATCCATCCTTTTTATTACATTGGCTAGGACTTGCAAAAATACTGTTCACAGGAAATAGGCCTAATACTTAACAAGGCCACGGTAATAATGAACATTCTTTCCTCATTACTAATTCTAAAAACAACACTTTAACTTTTCACCAGTAAGTATCAGGTTTGCCAAGGATTTTGGGCTATCAAATTAAGCAAGGTTCCTTTTATTCCTAGTTTCGGAAGACTTTCTTTTCTTTCTTTCTTTCTTTCTTTCTTTCTTTCTTTCTTTCTCTCTCTCTCTCTCTCTCTCTCTCTCTCTCTCTCTCTTTCTTTCTTTCTTTCTTTCTTTCTTTCTTTCTTTCTTTCTTTCTTTCCTTTCTTTCTTTTTAAATGGTATCAGGAATCGGACTCAGAATATGTGCTTGCCAGGCACCAGCTGTGCTGCTGAGCTATATCCTCAGCCCTGAAGACTTTAAAAAATTTAAAAATGTTGATATTTGCTAACTGCCTTTTCTATTTCTATAAAGAGGACTATATAATTTTTCTGTTATTGATGTAAATTTCTCTATCACTCTGACAGGATTTGTGGTTCCAGGGGCTCAAAATGACTGTGTGGAGCAGGGCTGCAGTGAACACCCCCTTTTTGGAAAAGGGAGGAATGAGACACAGTCATATCCTCGCTAGTTTCCAGTCTCCCCCTGATCCTGGGAAATCTCCTTTCCCTGAAACTGGGTTTATTTCTGTGCCCCCAAGGAGTTCCTTGGTATATCCTCTCCTGTGTCCCTTCTCTGTTTGGTGAGTTTTTCCTTCTCCTGCCCTCTTTTGGTTCTTTCTGTCACGCTCATCAGTTTCATCTGCCAACAGATACAGCCTTCATTTTTGTGGAGACTCCTCTCATTGTAGGTACTTAGGCTAACAGGCTTTGTGGGAGAGTCATGTCATTCTGTCCAGTGAAAGAATCAACCAGATCCCACTTGACCTGTCAGACCTTTTAAAAATGAGTAGTGCTGTCTCCTTTTCTTGATCTTTAACATAAATCTGAGCTTTAGTTGGCATTTGTCACTTCTGAACTGTGACCTTTAATCCTGATACACCATCTTCGTTGGATTAAGAAATGCCTAGCAGATGAGTAAAGCACAATCAGGTTGTGTCTGTGCGGCCATGGAGCTGTGACCTTAGGTACTATATCTGGTATTAGGTATTGACCTTTCTCTCTGGCACTGTTCCCTATTTCTGCTGCCCGGCCAACATGAAGTAAGCGGCTTTGCTCTACCACCCCCCCACCCTTTTTGCTGTCACCCCCTTCTGCCATGATGTTCCTGCCTTGAGCCAACTGACCATGGACTGAATCCCCTGAAACCATGAGCCCAATTAAACCTCTTCTGTAAATTGTGGGCATTCAGGTATTATGTCCCTAGGGGGAGAGGTAATACAAAGTCTACCTTGGTTTTAGCCTTTACTATTTTGTTTCCTGCCAATTTTTTCAGTGTCTGTCTTTTCCTTTTTTTGTGTGTATGCCAGGAATTGAACTCAGGACCTTGCATTTGGCAGGAAGGTGCTAAACTATATCCCCAGCCCAGTGTTTGTCTTTTCAAACTGTGCAGTTAGTGGAGGTTTCCATGGTCCAGGAGGTGGAAAACTTCCTATCAAGACCTAGATCTTTTCTCTTCCCTTGGTTCCCACCTCTAGAACCTCCTTCTTTGGTGGATTATTTTGGCTCGAGGGTCATAGATTTTGAGTGTTCTTAGGGGATATGCAGGGCCCACCAGGAGGTTAACTGGGAGCTTCGGGCTCACCTGGCTTGGCTGGGCCCCACAGTTGTGGGGATGGCGGTTTGGAGGGGCGTACTGGTGGTCCATGTGAGTCCTCTCCCCACCCCAGGGCCAAGTTTAGAGGACCAAGCAGCCACTGTCATCCAGTGTGCCTTCCGGCAGCACCTGGCAAAAAAGGAGCTGGCTCACTGTCAACGGAAGCGCCAGGAATACCTGGAGCAGATGGAGAAGCTGCAGAGGGAGGTGAGCAGGGGAGCCACAGGGCCGGAAGAGGGGGAAAGTCTGAGTCAGGGTAGGAGTGGAAGCTCAGGATGCTGGGACTATTACTTCTGGGCGGGGCTGGGGGGGACAATGACCTCGGGCTGCGGACAGTGACCTCTGGCCATACCTCGCAAGCTTACCTGGCCTCGGTGCGCCAGGAGCAGGAAGCGGCCCGGAGGCGGCGCGAGGAGGAGGTGGCGCAGCGCGAGCGGCTGGAGGAGCTGCAGCACCACCGCCGCCTCCTGGATGCCGCCTTCGACGGGGACCTGGCGGAGATCAGGGAGGTCCTGGACGAGGTCGACGCCGCGGCGTGGGCGGGGCCTTGGGGGGCGGGACGGGGCGGGACCCGGACAGGCGGCACTGGAGCCCGGCGCCGCGCAGGTGGAGC
This sequence comes from Hydrochoerus hydrochaeris, assembly GCA_004027455.1. Classification (NCBI taxonomy): domain Eukaryota; kingdom Metazoa; phylum Chordata; class Mammalia; order Rodentia; family Hydrochaeridae; genus Hydrochoerus; species Hydrochoerus hydrochaeris. The sequence continues at coordinate 62,189 of PVLA01003213.1, read as the reverse complement.
AGCTGCTGACCCGCGAGGGCGTGGGCCAGGACGCAGCGGGCCTGGCACGGAGGCTGCAGCGGCGCGTGGCCATGGTGGAGTGCGAGGACAGCCACGGGAACACGCCGCTGTCCGAGGCGGCCGCGGGTGGGCAGCCCCTGGCCATCCAGCTGCTGGCCGAGCTCGGCGCCAGCCCCAACAGCAAGGTGGGTGCCACGGGCGGGTGCCACGCGAGGGCGCAGGAAGCCTGCTCCCTGTGGTCCCGGGTCTCGCTCAGGGAGCCCTCCCGCAGGGCGCCTTCGGTCGGACGCCGCTGTACCGGGCAGCCTTTGGTGGCCATCTAGAAGCCGTGGAGGTGCTTCTGAAGCTCCGAGCAGACCCTCGCGTGTACGCGGACGACGGGAACACTCCCGCGCAGGTGTGGGTCGGGCAGGCGTGGGCCGGGCCGGCGTGGGCAGCAGCTTGTCGTGTCAGTCTCCAGAAATCACCTGCAGCAGTCTCCAGAAATCACCAGGAGCTGGGGGTAGGGGCGGCCGGGGGTCCAGGGTCGGGCCCTGAACTCTCTTCCGCGTTCCCCGCCCTGTGGCGCTGCTCCCCATCCCTGGAGCTCCACCGAGCCGAAGCAGGTGTGTGTCGGCTGGGCCGCGGGAGCTCAGAGTGAGCCAGGTCAGAAAATGCTTCTACCTTCCTTTCCTTCAGCTCAACTCAGTTTGCACCCTTAGTCTCACCTGCACTCCAGATTCCGTCTTTAACGGTGAGACCTGCATGGATATGGGGCGGACCCAGCCTGCTGGCAGATCTTGTTTCCACACTTAGGAAAGCAGGGTGCCAGAGGCTTTGTCCAAAATGGGGTCCTGGATCCCACCCCAGGCTGACCTTCTGTGGGGACTACTCTGGGCCTGGATTACTGATTTGGTCGGCCCAGTGGCTTCCTGTGCTGGTGGTAGTGGGTTCTATGAGGCATGGGGGGTGTGAGTGGGCGTCCAGGGGTGCTGAGGAGAGGACCTAAGGCAGCTGGTGCTGGTGGGCAGTCAGGGGACAGGTAGGTGGGAGCTATGGAGAGGGAGGAGGTGCTGGGTGGAATCAGTTGTTAGAAAGAATGGCTGTCTCAACCTGGGGTATGAAAGCCACTATGACCACAGGCCAAGAAATAAGCCTTGATCAGAACCCCACACCTGATACAAAACTAACTCAAAATAGACTAGAGATTGTGATGTAAAATGTAAACTGTGTAACTTTTCAGTGAACCCGTAAGACAAAAATCTTTGGGGCCTAGGGCATAGTGACAGCTTCTTAGATAACACCACCAAAAGCTCAATCAAAAAAGAAAAAAAATCAATCAATTGAACCTCATCAAAATGAAAATCTGTATCAGGAGGCTGGGTTATAGCTCAGAGGCACAAGTGCCTGCCTGGCTAAACGAAAATTTAACTGGGTATGGTGGCACATACCTGTAACCCCAGCACCCTGGAAAACTGAGGCAGGAATGGATTTTACCCAGCATGAACAATTTATCAAGACCCTGTATCAAGACCCAAATGAAAGATAAAAAGGGCCTGGAGATGTAGCTCAATGTGTGGCTCTGGGTTAATCTCCAACACTGCAACAAACACACACAAACAAACACCATGTACCATCCAGTTACACAATGAGCAATGGGCCAGGAGAGTAATTTCACAGAAGAAGCTGTAACAATAGCAGATAAATGCAGGAGGTGTTTGGCATTGTCACAGGTGTGTGACAACAGCCAAAAGGGAAAATGGGGACCATACTCAGTGCTGACAAAGAGATGCAGACAGCCTGGATCGCTCACCTCACTGGTAGGAATGTAAAATGTTGTATTTGTCTTGCAAATAGTTTGCTAGTTTCTTAAAAAACAAAAATAAAACCAAAAAGCCCCTATATTTAGCATGTGTCTCAGTAGTTACAGTCATTGCATTTTTTTAAAGTTCACTGTGTATGGGCCCAGGATTTAGCTCAGAGGCTCAAGTGCTTGCCTGATAAGCACGAGGTTGTGAGTTCAGTCCCCAGTACAAAAAAAAAAAAAAAAAAGTTCAGCGGAGGCTGGCCTCAAATTCACAGCGATCCTCCTGCCTCAGCCTCCTGAGTGCTGGAATTACAGGTATGCACCACTATGCCTGCTCAATCATAGGCATTCTAATAAAATGAAATTATCCACACAAAAGTATACATACATGTTCAAAGCAACTGTATTGGGAACAGCCCAGATGCCTGCCAGCCAATGAATGGTTAAACCAGCTGTGGCTCACTTGTCTTGGAATGCCCACCAGCCACACCCAGAGGAAAAAGAAGGAGCTAGTCATGCCAGACAGCTTGGGGAGCTCTCCAAGGGGAGTGCATGAACAAGAAGGAGCCCTCTCAGAAGTTACCAACTGCATGACTCCATTTGCATAACATTCTCAAAATGATAAAATTACAGAGATGCAGAACAGATTAGTGGTTTGCAGGAGAAGGCGAAGGGGACAAGACGGGCGTGACTGGCAGTGGGGAGCAAGAGGGACTCTGGGGGTGGGGAAGTTCTGAATCTGTGATGTGGTTGTGCAGTGTGCACATATGCACACGCACACACACACACCCACACATACACACACAGAGGAATGATTACCTGTGAAGTTGACATAGAATGAGAGGCCAGTGTTTTCCTTTGTTTATTGTTGGAGAATTGAATAAGGTACTGTCCCTGGGGAACACTTGCTAAAGGTACCTAAGAATACTGTATTATTTTTGCAACTTCCTGTAAGCTTGTAGTTATTTAATGTCTGAAATAAAGTACCGTGAGTGGGATTAACATAAAGGTAAATAATAGCAAATTTAATGGCATAGCAATAGAAAATATGCTAAATAACATTTAGCATAAATAACTATTTAGCTAAATAACACATGCAAAATAAACAGAAAAGAAAGAATCCCAAATGAAAAGAAGATGAGTCAGATGTGGTGGTGCATGCCTATAATCCAAGGTTTGGGTTACAGGGAGGCTGAGGCAGGAGGATTGTGGCGAGTTGGAGGCCATCCTGGCTACATAGTGAGTTCAAGGCCAGTCTGAACTATATAGTGAGACCCTGTCTGTCTTTATGTCTTTGTCTCTCTGTTTCTCTTCTGCGCGTGCACACACACACACACACACACACTAAAGGTGGGCCATGGGACAATTTCAACAAGCTTAAAGTACATATGACTGCAGTGTTATGTGATTGGAGTCCTTAAGGAGAAGGAAGTCCTTAAAGGAGAGAAGAAGACCAGGGAATAGAAACATTTGAAGAAGTAAACACCTAAACATTTCCAAAATTGGATGGAAAATACAAGCCCACATCTCCAAAGTTCAACAAGCGCTAAACACAAGAAACCTGGAGAAAGCGTTGTGAGACATCAGAACGAAGTCTCAGTGCCGGTGATGGAAGGAAAATGAGGTGCCACAGACAGGAGTGAAGACAAGAATTACAGCAAGTTTCTTGTTGGGAATGACACAAGGGAGACATCTGCAGCACAAGATATCTGAGGGACTGAGGGGGGACATCCCAACATGGTCACCCTAGAATTGGAAATATTTTTCAAAAATGAAAGTAAAATACAAACTTTTTCAGACATGCAGTAGCTGAAAAACCTCATCACCAGCAGACACAGCGCAGCACAGGTACAGCGGAAACCAGTCTGACAGGGACCACAGCTGTGCAGATCTGCACTAGAATAAGGAGCACCAAAAATAGCAATGCATAGGTGAAACATGTAGGATACTGTCTTATTCTTTATCAGGCAGCTGAAGAAACAAGAACAATTGTGGTTTTTGTTTTACTTAACCGTATGGGGAAATTTGTGCCTTCACCCTGAGCTGCATCCTTACACTTTTTTTTTTCAAAGGCTCTACTAAATTGCTCTGGGTTTAAATTTATAATCTCCTCCATGCCTGGCTTGCTGGTGTTTTTTTTTTTTTTTTTTTTTTTTGTCTTTTTGAGACAGAGTTTCATTATGCAGTTCAGGCTGGCCTTAAGCTCAATTTGTAGCCCAGGCTGATCTCAAACTCGCAACAATCCTCCTGCTTCAGCCTCCCAGGTGTGAGCCACCATCCCCAGCTTGCTGGTGGTTTTATAACCTGTGTAGGTTTACATATTGAAAACTGCAGAAATCAAAGTTGTGTTAGTGTGTGATAAGAAAAAGTACAAGAATTGGGAGTGGGAAACAAGTGTGTTGTCATAGGTTCTTAATTTATAAGAAGATGATATCATTTGGCAGTAGATTGTGGTGTTATATACTGTAAACCCTAAGCTAACTAGTAAAATAAGAGTAGGTAGTAACCCAACAAAGTAAAATAGAAGTCTTAAAACATTCAACCAAGCCAGTTGCAGTGGAGTACATCTGTAACCCCCACTATATGGGAGACTGAGGCAAGAGGATGGCAAATTCAAGGCCAGTCTGGGCAACTTAATGAGACCTTAATGTCTCAGAAAGGGCTGGGCTTATATCTTAGGGGCAGAGAGCCTAACATGTGGGGCAGTACTGAAAAAGCAACCAAAACAAAAACAGGTGCCACTGGTATCAATTTGTCTCTCCATGTTCCCCAGACAGGAAGATATTTTCTTAGTTCATTAGATATTTCCATTTAGATCTACAATCTAATGTACCTTATTTCTGCTTTGTGTGAGTTAGTTGATTTTTCACAAGAAGGTACAAGTAATTGTCCTAAGAACATCTTGAAGAGTGTACTCTATACTGCGCCAGACTGTCACCTGCACCCTGAATCAAACACCATAAGCAATGCCATTTGGGGTTCTAGTTCCATACCACAGTCTATGTGTCTAATCCTGATTTAAAAACACTGGCATCTTGGTCATGGTCACTTTATGAGAAACCTATGCCAGGCAAAGCAAAGCTCCTCAGTTTGTTTTTCTTTTAGAGAGTTTTGAAAAGATGTCGGCTATTTTCTCTTTATTGTTTCTGCCTTTATTCTCATACTACAAATATTTGTATGGCAGACCTCCTTATCACAGCTTCCATATTTCATACCTGTCAGGGTCAATTAGGATATCCTATGGATCAAGCAATCCCTAAATTTTGCTGGCTTAAAACCCAATAAGCTTATATCTTGTGCTCATGTTTGTTGAGGGCTGGCAGGGGGCTTCTGCTCGTTGTAGTCAGTTAGGGAGCCGGGCTGTAGTGGGCTGGTAACTGGTGGTCAACTTAAACACCAGCTGCACTGAATCAGCGTGGTGCTGAGTGTGGATGGCCCACCAGAGACTGCTGCCAGCATAAAAAGGAGACCTGGAGAGGAAGAATAGCATTGTGGGTTCTCCTAAATGTTATTGTTTGGAGCTGTTGGTTCTTCTGGAGAAACTTATCACGCTGGCTTCCTGATATGAACTCAGCTGTTCTCATTGTCAGAGGAGCTTGAGACCTCGTTGTCACTGAAGATGGCTGTGGTACTTTTCAGAGGAGCCCTGGTCTTTACTTTGAGCGTTGCTTCTTCGTTCCACTGCAGAACTCTCAACCTGCTAGAACAGGTTGACTGCTGGAACAGTCACTCTGCTGGCATAGAATTTCTAGCTTCCATCACTGACCTTTGGGTCTTCCCAGCACAGATCTGTGAAATAGACTTGCATGAGTCATTGTTGTGGGCTCTAGGTGGTTTTCAGCTAAACTCATGCAGGTTATTGCCATGGGATCCAGGCCCTCGGCTAGATTTTCTAGGTCTTTAGTGTTGTGGACAGATTTCCTACGCCTTCTTTGTATTTGATTCCTTGGGTGACCATTATAAATAATACTATAAATTATGTGTCTTGTATGTAACTGTTCTCCTTGCTACCCCTGACTGCAACACAGGCCAACAGAGAAACCACTGTCTTGAACATTGATGGTTATTGTACCAGAGATGGAGCATCTTAGAGAGTCTGGCACAAATTGCTCACTGGATGGACTTAATCATTTGATTCTATCAAACTGAAAGTTGATCAGAAAATGTCATCCTGCCTTGTGTAGAAAGTTGAGGGAGGGTTATAGATGATAATCAGCACTAATGACTTTTTTTCCCTGTATTTTCCATCATTTTGTCTCAATTTTTTTCTGGATATTTTCTTCTGAATTGTCTTCTAGTTCACTAGTTATCTCTTCAGCTGTATTTATTTAGTTGTTACATAATACATAGACTTTGTTTTTAATTTTGATTATTTTAATTCCAAGAAATTTCCTTTGTTACATATACTGTATATACAATATATGTATGTATAATCTTCCTACCCTACTAAAATTCCCAAGCTTGTTTTCCATGTCCTTGAACATAGTGATTTTAAGAGTTAAAAAAATCTGTGGCTGACAACCCAGTGGATCTATTGCTGCTATCTGTAGTCCTGCAGGTTCCATTTATTCTGCCTCATTTTCTGTGCCTTTTTAGTGTGTCTTATGTTTTATCTATGGAGAGAATTTGAAGCCCAGCAAGACAGTACCTTTTTTGACAGAGTCTGGAGTTACCCTACTATTTTTAAGGCTTGAGAGGTGTGAGGCTGAGCCTGAGTCTTTGTAAGAGCTTAATTCCAGATCACCTTTACTCTGAAGTCATGTACTTACTAATAAATTTCTTCTATCATCCGTCCACCTACTTATTCATCCATCTCTGCATTTCTCTATATACTAATTTATCAATGTATCTGTCCGTATGTACGTCTCTCCTGTTTCTTGCTGCCTATCCATTCACATTTAAGTACAATCAGGTGTACAATAACCCATGCTTTCATTCCTTCACAGCCTAGCCCTTGAAATGACTGATCCTTGTTTGTGCAAGGAGCTGTTCTTGGTGCTGGAGGCATTTCCCCAAACATAATGAAGTCCCTCTGTCACAAAACCCACACTGTAATGGGATCATCAGTGCAGAGTATGATCAGTGTTACGGAGAATATGAAAAGTAGAACAGGGGAAAGCATTTAGACCAGTGATGGTGAACCTTTTAGAGCTTTCAATAATAAAAAATAGCTGGCTGTGGCACTTGTTTGCCACCACTGGTTTAGACTCTTAGACCAGGGGCTGTGTTTGCAATTTTTTTGTTTTGTTTTTTTGAGACAAGGTTTTGCTAGGTAGTTCATGTTGGCCCTGAACTCACTACAGTTCAGGCTGGCTTTAAACTTGTGGTGACCCTCCTGCCTCAGCCTGCCAAATGCTAGGATTAGAAGCATGTTCTACCACACCTGGCTTGTGACTGGAATTTTAAGAAAAGTATCCATGAGTTGGGTGTGGTGGCTCATGCCTGTAATCCCAGCACTTGGGAGGCTGAGGCAGGAGGATTTTTGCAAGTTCGAGACCAGCCTGGGCTACAAAGTGAGCTCAAGGCCAGCCTGAACTGCATAGTGAGACCCTGTCTCAAAAAGACAAAAAAAAAAAAAATGAGAAAAGTATCTAGGATGGGCCTGCCTGCCCAAGAAGGCGCCTACCAAGAGATTTGGAGGTGAGGCCATGCTGTAAGTGTCTGAGCTGCTCCCACATGGAGGGTGGTAGTGGAAGGTCTTCTTGTGGCTGCAGGGAAATGAGGGATGAGCCCATGGGGAACTGTGGGGCTTGGGGGCTGGTCAAAGGGTGTTAGTGGAACCTGCTGAGCTCTACTCAGGCAGTGCTGGGACAAGTTTTCAGTTAGGGGGGCCCAGTGTCCCTCAAAGTTGCTCAGCAACAAGTGACAAGTCAAAGAGCTCTGAAGGGCAGCCGTGCCTGGGGATCCAGAAGCCCCAGGGCTGATCTTCCCCATGGGTATAATTTTGCAGGGCATGCAAAGCAAACCGTCTCTTATCTGTCCTGTGCCCTTCTTTTGTCTATACTGAGCTGGATATGTAAATATGCGAGTTTGGCCCCGGAGTGGGCTTTGAGCTAATAGCCTTGCTGTTGTGAAGGGAACACAGGGCCCATTGACTGGGGCTGTCTTTAACCCATCAGTTTATGTGAGCCAACGAGGTGACACTCCAGTGTCAGCATGTCCCCAGCAGCCCTACAGATGGCCCCTTCTCTCCTCTGCAGTCAGCCAGGCCTCTGGGATGGCGGATCTGGGACTGTGTTCTTCACCCCTCATCTCTGTCTTATTACCTCTTTCCCTCCACACCACCATGAAATTCTTGCATCTGCGTACTTTCAGTGCCCTAGGGCCTCTCCTCTGTCTTGTAGCCTGGCTTAGGTTTTCTGGCCATCTCTCCCTGCAGAAAGTTTGACCTCCACCCTACTCCATCTCTGTTGTTCCTATAACAACTTGCGGTGAGCCTGCCCTGCCTTTGCTACCCACTGACCACCTGGCTGCTTAGCTGCCTATTTATTTATTTATTTATTTATTTATGAGACAGGATCTTGCTATGTAGTTCAGGCTGGCTTGAATTCACTATGTAGCCCAAGCTGGCCTCAAACTCATGGCAGTCCTGCCTCAGCCTCCTGAGTGCTGGAATTACAGGCCTGCACCATCATGCCCAGCTGCACCTGCATCTTTGGGTGGTAGGGTTGTGTGCCTTTGATTCTTCTGTTGTTCATAGCCAACAACCTCACCCCTCCTAGTAAGGAGCTGGCCATACCTTCCCCTCTGGACGGCAGGTACCTTGCAGGACTCAGAGACAGCCATTCATTAACAGCTTCCTGGGATTGATCACCCCAAGGGAGACTTGTGCTCCATGATAATCAGTCTGCTCCATAGGCTTGGGAGAGCCATACATAGGAGTGACTGGCTCTAAGTCCTAGGCTGTACCCCTATACTCCTGGGGAACTGAAGGGAAACCTGGAGTGTTGGGGTATCCTGCAAGGGGACCACAGAGGAAGGCAGTTTCAGGAAGGCCAGGCTTCAGAAGTGCACTTTACTGGACAGAATGAAGGTGGGGACCCTGGGGTGCTAGAGAGGCATTGTAGGGTGGCCCTACCACAGGACATGGGCCTTCATGGATTTGGGCAGAGCACCCTAGAAATCCCTCCTAGGTCTTGGCTTTGGGGGCAGCTGCACCTCATGCCCATGAGGGACTGGCTGTTGTACTGTTGCCTTTCTGAACCATGATCTTTTCTCTAAAATAGAGTAAAGTATGTTCTTCCTAGGTTGAGCAGAACCCTTGCTGTGCATATGTTCCTGTCACTAGGTGGCTTCCCTGAATGCAGTGTCCAGTGTGCTGCAGTCCTGGGACCTGAGCCTCACTGAGGCCATGCTGCAGAACATGGAGGCTGAGTGGCAGCACCGGGCTCAGGAGGCCCAGCAGCAGCAGGCTGCAGAGGCCAAGTGGTATGTGCTAAGGGGTAGTGGGGGTGCTACTGAGAAGCGGGGAGGGCTTCCTTTGACTGCCCTTCCCTCCCTGGCAGCTTGACCCTCAAAGTGCAGCAGCTGGCCAGGGAGCAGCAGCAATGTCAGAAGGTGGTAAGCAGGGAGGAATGGTGGAGGGGGCAGACAGGTCATGCTGCCCCCCAAAACAGGCTGATGTTAGTATTCCTCCTTCCTCCCACCTTAGTTACAACAGGCATACTGTGAGCTCCATCGGAGGATCTCAGAGCATGACAGATGTCAGCAGAAGTACCCGGGCAAAGCTGAGCTCACACTGCAGGTGCGATGACCCGTGCTGTGTCCTGCTTCCTGTACTCTCCTCGCTCTGCACCAGCCCAGGCCTTTCCCTGCCAGGCTGTGCTGCTAATATTTTTGTCCCGGAACTTGAGGCCAGTACCCAGGCCACTATGGGAGGTGGGTGAAGCCTAAGGCAGTGGCTCTGAGCTGAGGAGGGGACGGGGAGGTGACAGTGTGGACTCTTCCCCCAGGCCATCAAGGATACAGAGGTCCATGTGGGCAAGTTGCGGCAGGAGGCACAGAAGGCTGAGGAGATGTTGGCCATGGCCAGACTGGAGCTGCGAGAGCAGAGCCCAGGAGGGTGGGTGGAGCTTCTGCTGGGGGCGCTGGGTAGGAAGGCCCAGGGAGGGGTCTGGATTGGGATCTCCCAAGCGGATTCCCCTAACTTCCTCACAGAGGAAGAGGAGGCTCCAGGGCTGAAGTGCCAGGTTACTGAACTCCACGATGTGCTGATGAAGGATGTGGGCAACCGCATTAGCGCTGACGGCAGGTCAGTCTGCATTCAGGTGGACCCAGGCCAGTCTGGGATGGCTGTGCCCCGTGGATGACTTGGTGGCCGCCAGTAGGTGGCCTCTCGTTATAGATCCTTCTGGCCAGGCAGCCACCTTCCTGCGCTACCAGGACACCAATTACATGGACACAATGAACCCAGAGCACCTGAGGCCTGAGACTATCCGGCTGGCGCTGCTGGGGGCACTGAGGTGGGGTGGGCAAGGCGCTGGGCAGAGAGGGTCCCCAGGTCCACCCTGTCTGTGCTCACTGGCAGCACTCACAGGTATGGGAAGCCGCTGGTGTTCGATTTTCGAGAAGTAGACCTGTTTCCTGTGGTGCAGCGCCAGCTGGATACTGTGCAGCCGGGCCTAGCACAGGCACTGCTGAGCCACGAGCTGCTGGAGCAAGAGCAGTACCTGTCACTGCTGCGGCCCACCGATGGGGCAGAGTATGATCCTGCCCAGTTCCAGGAGGCACGCCTGGAGCACTTCCGCCTTTTCTTTGTCACCCAGGTGCAGTGGCCGCCAACTGAGCAAATGCAAGTGCTGCTCCCTGTGCGTGTGCAGCTACCCAGAAGAGGTCTCTAGTGCTGCTCCCAATAAAGCACCCACTGCATCCCTAACTGTCCATCAGTCCAGCAGCAGTGTCCTGACTACTGGATACTGCCTCTCAGGCTGTGGTAGGGCAGTTCTGCTGGGGAAAGGGCAAAAAGTGGAGGCCAGCCTGGTGGGACCAATGTATGAATGTATGGATGAACAGACGGGAGTAAAACGTAGTCAACTTTATTCTCCTTAAACCACAAAATAGAGTCTTTGGTTGTACAAACATCACTAGTTACAGTCTTGCCAAGAGATCCTGGCTTTCGGAGGGGGTGGGAGTTAGAGGCCAGAACTCCTGAGGGGTCTCTTCAAAATGCTAACACCCAGGTTAAAAGACTCAGGGCAGGGCCGGGGATGTAGCTCAGTGGCACAGTACCTGTCTGGCAAGTGCAAGGTCCTGAGTTCAATTCCCGGTACGAGAAACTAAAGGCTTGGGCAAGGGCAGTATTGGAGCTGGCAGTGCCCCCACCCCAAGCCTAGGGAGGCACAGCTCCTTAGGAGGGGACAGGGCCCAGGCCACGGCGCCCAGGCCGCATGGCTCGGCGGCTGCTGCACAATGTCACATCTTCAGGGCCCACGGCACCTGGTGAGGGTCTTCCCAGAAGCACCAGGGCTACCTCTCCATCCTCCTCCTGTGGGCCTATGTGGGGATGGGGACAGGCACATTATGAGCCTAGGATGACCAAGGAGCTGGGGAGCTCACCCCCAGTTCGGCACCAACTCACCAGGGCTAGGGGATGGTTCCAAGGATCTCAGCTCCTCCACAAAGTCTGGTGACTGTGATGGGGAGAAGGATTGGTCTGGGCTGATCCCAGACCTGCCTCAAACCACCCACATGGACTTGGCTGGCTCCCTGGCTCTGAGGCTCATAGAGCTGGGTGGAGTCAGGGCAAAGCTGGGACAGGGCACAGAAAGGGACAGAAAAGGGGTGGACAGAACAGTGGTACAGGAGCTACAACTGGGCCCATGCGCAAGTTCATGCAGAAGAAAGGCCTGGAAGTGCCAGTACCTGGATGTCATAGACAGGCCTGGAAGAAGGGAGGGCAGCAAATGCCCTGTAGTCAAACTTCTTTCCAGACAAAGGCTTGAAAGGACAGCATGAGGGGAGAAGAAGCAGACAGTGCGAGGGAGAGGTGAGGACAGTGGGTAGCGGCAGTCTAGAACCCCTCCCCTCTTCCAAGGGGGTACATGGGAAAGTGCCAGCCTCTGGCTCCTCACCAGGCGTCCGGGCGAGGTGCTGGTCTGGAGACTGAGGTCTGGAGGGACAAGAAGTGAGTGTTGGAAGAGGCCTACCTGGCAGGATGAGCCCTCCCCTTCCTCTGAGATACACACCTTCCAAGGGGGTGGGTGATGGGGTGGGAGCAGGTGATGGGGCTTCGGCTAGACGCTCCAGGGGGCCTCGCTTGCTCCGGCCTTCTTGGGATTTGCTGAGAACCATCTGTGCTCGAAGGGCATCCTGCTCCAGAGACTTCATTCTGTGGGAAAGCAGTGGGTAGGCAAAGCTGGGCCCTCCATGTGGTGGGAATGGGGGAAGGGCCTGGGCCTACCTAGCTGCCCTCCACAGTGCCCGCTTCTCAGCCTCTAGGGCCCGGCGCTCTGCAGGGGACAGGGCCCGTTCAGGTACAGGCAGCTCTGGGCTCTGCATGCGCAGTCTCTCCTGATGGCGCCGCTCGGCTTTGGCTGTCCGTACAGGGGCACTGCCCACCACGGGTGGGGGTGATGCTGGGCTGGACCTGGAAAAACGGACAAGGCTTATTGCAGGCAAGGGCCCATGCTGAGCAACACTGGGGGTGTGGTGCTGCTCTCACCCTTCTGCTGGGCTTGGGCCAGCCCAGGGTGGCTCATCTTCTTGCTGTTCCTCTTCCAGACCCTCCCCATCCAGGGCAAGGCTTACACTGGGCCCCATGGCCGCAGCCTCTTCCTCCTGTAGCATCTGTGCCCTCTTCTGCTGCAGCTTGCGGGCTGTGAGAGATGGGCCATCAGGCTGGGCTGAGGCGGTATAGGCAGCCACACCTGGGCCCCTCCTACTGCTGCATTCCTCACCTTCTTCCTCCTGCATCTTCCGAAGGTCATCAGCACCCACTAGAGATACACGTTTTGGGGGGCCCTCGGCCTGTGGAACCCGCACCTCCAGCTCAAAGTACTTCTGCCGCTCACGGAATGACAGCTGCTCAGGGGAGGCCGCTGGGCCTGGCACAGGATGCTGAGGGGAAAAGAGGACCCCAAGACCTAGTAGGCGTTCCTCTGGGGCACCAGCTGGGACACCCACCACACTGCATGCATGGCAGAAGGGCACTGCTCCCTACACACCTGGGTAGCACCGTCCTCAGGAGGGTGGGCAGTGGGCACTGCTGCAAAGGCCCTGTAGGCCTGCTTCACATTGGCCGGCAGTTCATCTGGAGAGGGTGGCTAGGGGAAAGATCTCTCATGAGCTGACTAGGGAAGCTGTCCCTGCTGTTGGCACCGCCACAAGCTGTCCATATCGATTTCTAACCCCCAGCCACAATCCTACCCAGGAGGGAAGCTTTGCCCTCCCCCAGCCTGTGGGACAGGGCACTCACAGAGTAGGGACCACCTCTGCCCCTAGGGGCCGGGGAGCCCCTTGGCCAGGCCTGAGCCAATGGCTGGATCACCCCTGGTTTTGTCTGAAAAGGGCAGGGATGGAGGGCCAGAGAAAGGTGGGGTCAGAGGTCCAGGAATAGGGTGGGAGGAATGTGGGGAAAAAGAGAAAGGAAAGGTGGGAGGAGGGAGAGAGAGAGAGAGAGAGAGAGAGAGAGAGAGAGAGAGGGAGCCAAGATGGGTAGCAGGGGTGGGGCAGACACTCACCAAATGCCTCTGCCTTTGAGAGGCTGAGGCTGGGAGCTGGACTCTGAGGAAGCCTTTACATGCAGCCCACACTGCAGTGTTCAGGAAGGGTCCCCATCGCTTGGCCCTCCCCCATGCAGCAGGCACGGGTAGGGTACCATGCAAGGGACCTAAGGGCTGAGCCTCTCTAAGTACACAGCCAAAGATCTGCACCCTCCCCTCACAGGTCAGCTCTGGTCAGGAAGGTATCCCCGGGAGGGAGGCCTGGTTGCCTGACAGCCCCTTCCTAGGGGCTCAGCACGTCAGCACCCAACTGCCGGCCCTGTAGGATACCTATGATGGGGATGCTCACCTGCTGGGCACTGGGAGAGCAGGGAGCCGAGGTCATCTTCCCTCCAGTTGGCCCAGATGGTACCTGGAAAAGCCAGACAGTGGTAGGGGGAGGCCCAGGTAGGGCTGTATTCCCCAAGGAGGAACTGGCGTTGGCATTGGCAAAAGCATAGGAGCCAATCTCCTACAACTATCCTTCTCTACTAGAGGATGCTGGGCTCCTGTCTCTCCTGAGGGCTTCCTTCTTGGGGTTGTTTGTGGCAGGGGAGGGTCAGTGTCCAAAAGCCCTTGAATAGGCTCCCTCAGTCCCCAGGCCCCACCTGGCTCTTTAGTGTCCCCCATTACTTAGGCAGTGTTCTGGCCAACTTCCCATCAACCCAGGCATTCCCATCCTGCAGGACTCCCAGTGGACTGACCCTTTGGGAAGGAATAAACTTTCTGCCTGTCCCCAGGCCCACAACTGTTTTTGAGCCACACTCAGCCCAAGCCCCCTTGTTACGCAGTCCCACCCCACATGGCCCTGCACAGCCACTGCCACAGCAGCTCATGCACACCAGTCCCACCAGGAACCCTGGGTGGCTCTGTGGCCTCCAGCTACCTTGTATCCCCAAGAGCCTCTACCAGCTACAGGCTGAGCTCAGGGTCCCCTATATCCAGTTGCTTGGTAAGGGTGAGGACAGTGGAAGAGACCAGGGATGTACAAAGAACTCCCTCTGTACTTTATGCCTTCAGCTAAGAAAGGGGACCACAGCACCTGCCTTGCACGGTTAAGGGCAAGAATTTAAGTAGATGAGATTGTCAGCTTAGGAAGCTGAACTCCCATAGGGCAACTGCACGCTCAAGGTGGCCTCCTACAATCCAGGCTATAAACCGCCTCCCCCAACCACCAAAGGTTCCCTTCATGGTTGCCATGGCACTTGTCTGGCTGGTAGTGGGCCCCCCAGGTGAAGGGAGGGAGTTACATCAAAGAAGAGACCTAAAAGGCAAGTGAGCACATAGGTGTCGTGGGCAGTGCAATGCAGTACCAACACAGACTGAACACTGACCCTATGCATGCTGCCAGTGCCGGGAAGAGCGGCTAGGGCACGGTAGTCCAGTTTCAGGGGCTCTGGACTCTGAACCTGGGGACAGAGCAGACACAATACTAGCAGGTTATGTGTCAGTCTCATAGCTATATTCACTCCTATAGTGCTCCAATGGAAGGGCACACCTCTGGGCTCTTAATGGCTGTGTAGCACTCACTGTGGCCTCTGCAGCCTCTGGCCCCCAGGGCAGGGTCTGAACAGGCAGCTCCTTTTCCTGTGAGCAAAGCAGATTCAATCAGAACCCAACACCTCAGGCTCTGGGCCTAGGGCTGCCAGCTATGGCTGGTTCTGACCTTGCCTGGGCCCTCAGGACTTAGCTCCCGGTCAATGGATGAGATGCTTTCCAGGCTGTTCCGGTGGCTGATTCCTGCCGCAAAGGGGTTGGCAATGACACCTGGGGACACCTGAGAGCAGACAAGTAGGGCAAGCCAATGATATGCAGTGGATGCAGCCCACACCTCAACAGGCTGACCACCCACACACCTGAGGTAGCCTCCAAGAGCAACCTATTGGGCCAGCAAGGAAACTGTGCCCATCCCCAGCCTTCTGGGGACACAGGAAAGCTGGTGCACTTGGTTCACAGGGCTGTTATGGGCGCAGGACATGTATGTGCAGGGTAGGACTGTGGGATGGGGCAGAAAAGACTGACTGCAACAAAGAACTGAGAGAACCAAGACAGGAAAAAGGGAGAGAGCAATTTGCTTATGGCACAGACTGATGCAGTCAGACATGTTATGCCTAGAACGTGCAACATGGGTGCTGAGTGAGGGGCTGAAACAGGCCATGCTACAAGAAGAAACCCAGTTTGTTCTAAGCCTCAGGGCCAGATCATCTACCAAAACTCAAGACTATATAGGGTATGGTGGAGCATGCCTGTAACCCTAGCTACTTAGGAGGTTGAGGCAGGAGGATCAAAAGTTCAGCCCAGCTCATGCAACTTAGTGAGACCTTGTCTCAAAAAAAGAAAACAACCCCACAGACAGTGGGAATCTAAAAAGAAAAGATGCCTAGGCCACCAGGCAGGGTGAGTGGGCCCAGGAGGCTAGGTGAGGGTAAGGAGAAAATGTGCTTGGATCAAGGGTTAAGAACAGGCCAAGGAAATAGGAATAGCTCATTTCTACCCTACAAGGCACAAAAGGGATGGTTCTGGCCTTGGCTACCAGCAGGAACAGGGAGGAGTGGGCAGCATGTGGATCACCTGCACTGTGGGCAGGTCCCCCACCACAGAGGGACACTCAAGTGTGGGCTGGAACACAAATCCAGCTGTATGTTACTGTTGTAAAACTATTGAGATAATAAGCAAGTGACCAGGCAAATAAAAGCACAATGAGCAGCTGCTCAGATCTGAGAAGATGGAATTTAAAGATAAAAGTGTCAAGTAGCCATGGGGGAGATACTGTCACAATGAAGGCACACTTACAAAAATAGTGTGATGATAATTAACTGTAAACCCTAAACAAATGAACAGCTTAATATAGAAAGCAAAACCACTATAAATATGAGCTCTGGATAAACACAAACGAGACACAACTCCATGCTTTTTAGATCCTGAAAACACTAGAGATCCAAGGATGACAGCAAACAAGGCTCCTACCTTCTCAGCTTCTGGAATAATGTGGTCAGAAAGCTACCAAGCAGACAGGCCCAAGAGAGGCAGAAGTCCAGAAGGATGGGGAGGACTGCCACACACAAAGGAACCATGTGGAAAACAAAACCAGAAAGGACAAGGAAAGCTCATTTCCCATGTCACAGAAGACCCTCTGTGTAGAGAGGTTGACTTGTGGCCTAGCTGAAAGGTACAGTGCCAGGAGCTTCAGGCTGCCCAGGGCTCCATAAATAACCACAGGCGGCAATGTCTACATGTTCCCTAGACCATGGTACCCCTATAGCAATGCACTGCACACAGACTGTGGCTCCTAAATGTCACTTTCCACTGAGAAATCTGTGGACCCTGGAAAAATGGCCAACCTGAGCTGGGCAGGAAAGCCCAAGATAAGCCAAAGTGTTTTGGTGTTCAAAAAGCAAGAACATTACTCAGAGCAGGTGAGTGGTATCAGAAGGACCCAAGTCTGGCCTGAAGCTCCTTCAACAGGCCAAAGCTAGCATCAAAATGAGCCACAACAACAAACTATCACCTGTGAAATAAAATGGAACCTGAGTCTACACTAATGGATGAGTAGGTGACACACACAGGAAGGAAAGCCAAGGGACAGTGGGGGAGTGATGAGTTGGGACCCTGGAAGTCACTCAGGGTACCTGCAGGCACTTAAACCAGCAGGAAGTGTAATGAGGAGCAGGAGACTCAGACACCCTCCAAGCACCTCCAACACAGGAGAAGATCCAAATTCAGTCTGTACTGCATGCTTATTTTGTTCATACCATGTAAGTCAGGGACTGTCTGTACTGGAAGCTGGGGCTAGTGTGATCAGGAAGGAGACAAGCGGAACAGGATCCACAAGAGAGACAATTTCAGGTGACAGAATTATCTTAATACCAACGACATGAAAAAGCAAAATGAAAAGTTTCCTTGGGACATCTGCACTGATCCAGACTGCTCAGAGATCTGATGGTGGTCAGATGGATGTGTACCCCATTGCCACCCCCTGCATGGACAAAGACTTAAGGGACAGATGGCCAAAAACTGGCCAAGGCCCAAAGGCAAGACAGAACCCAGTTTTTCCAACTGCAGGAGCCCTGAAAACACTCATGTCTCAGACCATAGGCCAGGACAGTCCTAACCAGCACCCCTGCTGTGTCAGAGCACCAGGTAACATGGTGTATAGTTGCACACATGCCACAGATTAGAGAGATGCGACAACTCAAGTGTCTGAGTTTAAGAAAAATGGGAAGTGGGAAAGGAGTCACAAACATTTTATCTCCAGATGTTTCAGGAGCCGATGGGCCTGTGGGGTAAGAGTCAGCTGTCCTAGGGCCTCTGTGTCTTTGTGAAAAGCTGAAGACACAGACCCCGCTGCAGAGTCCTGATGTATAAGTCACTCCTTTCCCCAGTGCCTGCTGACAGGCACAGGAAGGCAAATCCTGCCTGTCCCAACAAATTCTTAGGTTACAAACAGAAAAGGCTCCTATTTTAAACCTGTTAACACAAGAAAGTTTAGCAAATACTGCACTGTTGGATGAGATGGTCCTTTGAGCTGGGGACAGGCAAGACCACTGGCTGCCACTGTTGCTGGCAACAGTCCCAGTGCTGGGAAGAAGGCTCCTGTCATTGCTTGGACACAGGGGTTCTACTAAGAAACAGCAAAGCCAGCTGGTCAGGACTAAGAGGAACCAGTAAGAAAACCAGGGCAAGCTAGGAATATACTAAAAGAAAACCAGTTTCTACTAGGTTACCTGGAAGATTTAAGAACAGAAAACCAATCAAACTTTTCAAGAGAGAAGAGAAAAAAATGAGTAAATGGACCACTTAGTCTTTAAAAGACATTATAAAGCAATAGCAGGTGTACAGTGTGGCACTAACTAGCAGGGACTTGTATGCCATTGTGACTGAGCCTAGAAACAAGCCCTGGAACACATGTGACTTAATGCACAGCACAGGCATAATTCCTCAAATTAGCAGGGAAATGACTGGCTAGTCACATAAGCTCTATTGGAGGCTGAGGCAGGAGGAGTGCTGCAAGTTCAAGGCCAAGCTGGGCTATCTGGTAAGCTGGAGGCCAGCATTAACTGCACAGTGAGATTCTGTCTCAAAAACAGACACACAACCAAAAAACTACCACTACCATCACCAACAAAAGCACTGTTGGGACAGTAAGTTATCTAATCACTTGAAATTCCAGGTGGACTACAGAGCTGAGTTTTTGTTTTGAGTCAGGGTCCCACCTTCTGCCTCATCCTCCCCAGTGCTGGGATTATAGGCATGTGTCACTACACCTGGCAGAGTTGCATTTTAAAAAAAAACATGTAAGTAGTAGAGAAACACAGGATAAAGTTTTATGATCTTGCATCCCCTAAGCAAAAAACAGAATCTGGAAGTTTTAAAAGACTTAGTTCATAAATATTATATTTTTTGTGACCAAAAAGATACCATTTAAAAAAGAAAACTCTGACAGAAAAATAGTCATGTGCTGCTGACGTAAGATGGACACCCATGCTGACAGGAGTGTGGGGGCACCTAAGGCAGTAGCCACGCAGCCATGCGTCCTGACACAAGACCAGCACGCCTCCTTGAAGAAAGCCACAGAAAGGAGATGGGTGCTGGGGTCAGAAGGCTTTCGTTTCCCACTGCTCGCAGCCAGGTGAGGAAAACAGACACAATGGGTGAGGTGGTGGGTGTGTGCCAGGCATGGCAAGGACACGCTGTGTCACACAGCAGGGCCTGAGGTGGAGTCCAGGGACACAGGCCTGGTATCAACGATGGACTCTGGCAGCTCATGCTCTTTCTGAAGCTTCCTCTCTTTAAAATAAAAGTTTAAACTAAGTGAATGTATTGAATAAAACACTTAAATATACAATTTTAAATAAGTAAAAGGCAAGGCCCTCTAGGGACAAGACTATTCAGGGCCTAAGTTCTAAAAGAAATGTGCCCTCAGGACCAGCAGGACTCCTATAGAGACGAGGACCAGCCTTGCCACCTCCACCGCAGCTTTCACAGGATCCAGTGATGGCACAGGGCACAGGCAAACTCATGTACCATTAGGGTAACCCTGGGCTGGCAGCTGTGGGGCATCTTTTGGGTTGGTGTCTCATAAAAAGTCACCATCCCAAGACTCACTGCTAGAAGCCCACCTGATGTGACTGCATCAGTGGTTTCAAGGATTGGAAGCTTTGGGAAGTGGTGAAGGAGCCACCAGCATCCAGTGTGACCAGCAAGGATGCTGTCTAGGCAAAGCTGGACACTGCAGCTAGAAGCCCCTTGGGGGCCCATCTGGCAATCAGCTGAGGGGCCACAGGAACAATAGGTGGGAAGGAGGACAGTGGGACAGCATGAGCCTCAGAAGGGAACTGAAGCTGTGAGCTGGAGTCTGGTCATGGAAGCCACACACTTCTTTTGTGGGTCAAGTGGGCGAGAGTGCAGCTATAAGCCCTTTTGAGCTCTGTTCTGCCATCATCCAGCTCTGCCAAAGGGACCCTATGCAGCCTGCAGGGTGAGATGCTGTCCCTGCCTGGCTTCTCTGAGGACAGACTATGTGTGTACCAGAGCCTCCAGATAGCACAAGGACAGGGCTCAGAGAGAAGCCACAGCTGATGCAGAGTTGCCAAACACTCCCTAAACTGAGGGGAAAGGCTTGACACCCAGCCCATGATTCCAGGGCAGCACCTGGGCCCTGGCAGGTCACTAACCTCTAGGCCTGTGGTGGCACTGGTGTCGAAGCCATCGCAGACAAGCACAGTAAGGGTGTCACCCACACTGCGCAGCAGCTGTACTGCCTCTGCATGCGTCAGACCCAGGAGGCTCTGCTGGTTCACCTCCAGTAGCCGCAGCCCCACGCGCAGTCGGCCATCACGCCCGGCCGCACCCATGGGGCTCACCTGTGGGCAGAGCAGAATGAGACACAGCAGTGTCTGGCACCTACCTGTCCTCCAGCAAGGCTGGGCTCTCACCTTAGAGATAAAGATGCCTTCATCTGTGGGGTCACAGGGGTTCCCCACGTGGCCCTTGGCACCCCCTCGGATACTGATGCCCAGCTTCTCCCCTGGGGCTTTCTGGATGCACAGCTCCCGCATGCCTGGGGGTGGTGGGTCCCTTCGCACGAGCAAGGACAGCTCTAGGCAGGGCCGGAGCAAGGCACTAACAGCCTCTTGGTGTGTGGCCTCCCGAACGTCCTGCCCATTTACTGCCAGGATGCGGTCACCAACCCGCAGGCCACATCGAGCAGCGAGGCCTCGTGGGAGCACCTGTTGGGGAGGATGGCAGCATGCAGTGGGCCAGGGTTTCACTCATCTGTGCCCAGGGCGGCCTTGTACAGAACCACCCGCCAGGCCCATCTACCTTGGAAATGAAAACACCAGGCTCCTGGACACCAAATGGATGACTGGAGTGGTCAGAGCCCCCAACAATGCTAAGCCCCAGAGGGCCCCCAGCCCTTGGCAGACGGACTTCCTGAGAATAACAGGAAAGGTCTCAGTGGCGAGTAAGGCAGGGGCAGAACAGTTAGGTCTTTGGAATGCAGGGTGGTGGTGAGGTCTCAACACATCTGCAGGGGTGTCCCTTTCTAGTCATCAGCAAGAGACTGCCAAGAGGATGCCTCGGCCCAGCAGGCTGACTACAGTGCCACACCCTGGCCTCTCAAAGCACACACGCAGCTTTTTGCCCAAAGTGGCTGCAGGACCATAAGTAGGTTGTCCTGGGAAAGTAGTACCCCATAGTGTACACCTACAGGAGTGACCAGTGAACAGGTTCCTCACCTCCACTGGGTATGGGCCTTCCAAGGTTGTGGTAAGCAGGCTAGGAGTCAGCCTGAGCAGTCCAGGCTCTCCAGGGGTGACAGCAGCAGTAGTGGTGGGGGGTGAGGAGGAATGTGGTGGGGGACTAGGGGGTGGGGGGCCCCCAGTCTCCCGTTCTAGCAGCAGGGCAATGGTAGGGGAGGCAGATGTCAGCAGAGAGACAGCGTGGTCGTGCCTGGCCTCAGTCATGTCCACCCCATTGATCTGTAAGGGCACACTTAAGTCAGGGAAAGTGGGCATGACAGGGTGTTGGGCAGACCCCACCTGCCCCAGCTCACCGAGAGGACTCGGTCTCCAACCTGTAGAGTGCCTGCCCGGTGGGCAGCACCACCCTCAGCAATGCGGGAGATGAAGATGCCCTGGGGAGTGTTTTGCCACTGGTGAGGTGGGCATGGACAGTACCCAGTCCAGCCCCTGTGGTACTTCACCCTGTGCCCAGGCCACATTGTCTTACCCCATCCCCAGCCCGGTAGGGCGTGGAGCCTTTTCCCCCAGCGATGCTGAAGCCCAGCCCCTTTTCACTGCGCACCAGGCAGGCTGTGTGACGCTGACGCAGGGGCCCAGGGGCTTCAGGCTGGAGTAGAGGCAGGCGAAGTCCACCTCCTCGCCATTCCCGGGGGCTATAGTCATCTTCGGGCCGCAGAGGTGTGACAGTGACTGCGTTCTCAGGCTCCACCATGCGTTCCCGCCACACGCGCATCTGTACGGCAGCACCAGCCCCCCGAAGTGCTTCCACAGCTTCATGGTGCTCAGCATCCTGCAGGGTTACACCGTTCACCTGTGGATGGAGGGGGACAGAAGCCATGGCACATGTCACAGCACACCCAACTCAACAGTGTGCTGAGGATGTACAAAGGCTTTGCACATGTTTCTCTCTGTGGAAAGGGAAGATCAAGGTGAGAGGGTTGGCCCCAGTGTTAAAAAGATGGGTCCCATGGGTGCATCCCCAGGCCAAGACACAGGTGACTATGGAACTAGGATGCTGACCCCCTATATCCTCACTGCCTTGGACAAGAGGTCCTGGGCATGAGGTTGGGATGGGAGCCATGAACCCCCACCTGACAGGCTCCTGGCCTTAGCCCCCAGACCCCTCTGCCCTGGTGGGAAGGGCAGCCTCCCTGTAACTCCCCAACAGCCAGATGCTGAATGCCATTCCCACACGAAGACTGAGCACTTCCAGAAGTCTGATGCCTTCCAGGTCCCACCCTGCACTGTTGGGGTGACCAGCACCTCTCTCCATGTCTCTTGCTCAGACAGGGAGATCCCTGGGTACTGGCAGCTGGGCCCCATAACTTCAGTCAGACTTCTTGGGGTCTTGGTTCAGAACTCTTGGAGTGAGCAAGGCACCCACCTCTTGATACAGCCAAACACCCCAAGAGCCAGGACTGTGCATACTCCCCAAAGGATAGCTACCACACACTGGTGAGGTGTCACTACTTACCTCAAGAAGTTTATCACCCACTCGGACTCCAGCACGGGCAGCAGGGCCCTCCTCTGACACCCGAGAGATGAAAATGCCCTGGAGGACAAGCAGGACTATCCATAGAAGCCAGACAGATGCTGCCCAGGGACCCTCATTTGGCCCCATCTAGTAGAGGTCTGTGGTGGCTGGGAAAGCCCTAGAAGCCTCTGGGTAGAGGGAGACTGCCCTGGCCTGCTCTCTGCAAAGTTCCCCACATGCATCAAAGAGACCAGGCCCACTGGTCCTACAGGAGGCCCACTGGTGCAGGATGATCTCAGAAAAGGCTCCGATCCTAGAGCTAGCAAAGAGAATGGAAAGGCAGACTAAACTGTGGAGAGGGCAAACAGTCCAGGTGCCTGTAAGCTGTCCTGACTTTAGTAGGAACATACTCCTGGCTCTGCTCAGGCCCTCAGGCTCAACCCCTGCACTGGAGAAAGTGTATTCTCTGGAGGGCAGGTAGAGAGCCCAGAAGGCAGTGGCCAAGCCAAGGGAAAGTACCTCACACCCACAGGACAATGAGGAGCCTCCAAGATGGTGTGGGCAGGCCTACTGATAGGCTGGACAGCTGCTCACCTCATCATCTCCCTTGTAGGGGGTGGATCCCTTGCCTCCCGCAATGCTGATGCCCAGGCCCCCTGTCTGCCGCACGATGGTGAGAGTCAGCTGGAAAGAGATCAGACCCGGTGTTGGGAGTGCCTTATGGTCAAGTGCTGGTTGCAGCAGGAGCGAGTGTGGTAGTATGGGACTGCCCTTCTCCAGCAGCGAGGCCTTATCCCATATCAGCAGCTAAGACACTTCTAGATCATGGGCAGTAAGACAAGAAATGCCCCAGAACTTCCACTTGTGCCCTGGGACAGAGATGGGCTGTCCCTGTCAGGGGGCTGTTAGGTCCTGTAGGACCTCAGTTCTAAGCTGCTGTGAACTCTTTCAGAATGGGGAGTGTGTTTGAGTGCTAGGGTGAGAGAGGTGACAACCCGCAGCCCAGGAAGCAATGTCAGAGCAGAAAGCAGCAGTGAGCAGTACAGACCTCTTCCTCCTCAATGCGAGCAGGCTCTATCAGCAGGTTATTGGCCTGGTCAAACGACACCCCCTGTTAGGACAGGACCAGTGAGGCATGCAGGTTAGCCACCACTGGGGACCACCACCGCCTCACCCAACCCTCACCACGAGCAGACAGGACAGCAGCAAGGCCACACCAAGCTCCCAAGGCTCGAGCCGGCCCCTCCCCACCTGGGCAGAGACTGCCCTGGGCATGGGGGAGTCACTCTGGTCTGTGGAGTCTGCCAGGCTGTAGGGCTTGGCTGGCTGGCTAGGAGGCTCCAGATGGGGCAGGGCTTAGACTCTGCTGTCCCTGATTCAACCTTTGGGTCTTCTCAGCTGTTATATATCCACAGTCTGCTCAGAATAGGGATGCTATGAGGACAAAGGTAGGATCTCTGGCCAGCTGGTGGCTTTCCTGCTGGGCCTAAAGTAAGTGGGCAGGACCCTTTGTGAGCCAGTGAGAATAAACTCAAGGGCCAGAACAAGTGTACCTGAAACTATATGAGACCTGATAGGATAGGAGGGTGACCATGAAACTTACAGGATGAGCCACCGGCCAGTATGATAGCCTCTGTGCCCAAGGCAGACAGGAACCTAGAAGCTGGAATCTCTTGGGCAGGAGAGGACTGTGCCCAGGGGCCTGAGCACACAGACGGCCTGAGGGACACAGAACGTGCCTGCTCTCAGCTTCTGCATACCCTGCTTGCCTGCCAGATGTCAGGATGATGCTAGCCTAGGGACCTACCATGAACTGCAACTAAAGCACAGGTGCCAAGACAACTTGGGGTCTGAGTAACGAACACTTAGTGGCAGCAATGTTGATTACAGGAGACATACCAATCACAAACAAGGGGCAAATGGGCCAAAGACTGACCCAGGCTGGCATGCTGATGAGACCTACCTTGACGGAAGGTACAGAAGCCACAGCCTCCTCTCTGTCTTCCTCCTCTGTGGTGGCCTCGCCTTCCTCCTCAGCCCTCTCCTCCTCTTCCTCCTCCTCCTCCTCTTCCTCCTGGGCCCGAGGAGCCCAGGGTGTGTGTGGGCCATTGTGCCAGCCTGCAGGGCCCTCCCCAGCAGGCTGCATTCCCTGCAGCAGGGCTGCGACAGCCTCAGGTTGTGGAAGCTTAGAGATCTTGAAGTGCTTCTTGTAGTGAGGTGTGTCCTTGCGGATGAGCCGCTGCCTGCCTGCTGGCAGGGGCCAGGGGGCCTCAAGCTGCCCCTCCCCACTCTCGACATCTTCCCTGGACAACAGTGTGTCCTCTGCAAAGTGCACTGTGGGCTGTGAAAGTGTAAGAATGAGGATGCAGCCAGGTTCTGACATCCCTGACTTCTAGGAAGCTGGGCTCTGCTAGTAGGGTTCACAGGGAAGCCCTGTAGCAAAAGATGAGTACCAAGGCTAGGCCTGGGGCAAAGATTTGGGTGAGCTGCCTGGCATGCAACAACTCAGCCTTAATTAAATCTGGGTCTTGATGGAAAACATCACGAGATGTTTTCCAGAGAACATCAGGAGATGTTTTCCAGAGATATGAGTACAGGATATACAGAGGCCAACAGGAGGAAGAACCCATGGGGGTAAGGAAAAGGGGATCATCTAGTAACAGCATGTAGGTGACAGATGCAACATCAATAGGCCTGGCTCTAGAGTAGGGACTCTCATGCCAGCCTAGGGCAGTCCCTCCTTCCAAGCTCCCTTCAGCAACACAGCCTTTGCCCACAGGACCACCAGCCTGCCCGTTCCTGGGACGAGCTCTGCACAGGAGATCATTTGTGCCCAATCCTTGCCTAGCTATTATCTGCTGCAGTCCAGCAGCCATCTACAGTGGGTAAGGAGCCTCTACCCCATGGGTCCTACTGGCTCCTGGCATCCCCCTTGCCTCGCCTCACCTCATCGTAGTCCTCGTCCACTTCTTCCTCCTGGCCAGGCGGTATGGCTTCCTGCTGGCCTAGGTCCTCAGCCTCTGAGGCTGTGTTGGCTGACTGGGCAGAACCTTCGCTCAAGCCAGACTCTGTACTCAGTCTCTTCTCCTGCAGGTTGCATAGAAGCTTGCCACCTGCAGGCTGCCCACCAAAGATGCCCTCAAACTGCTGGCTAGGCCTCCGCTGTTCTTATCATAGCACCCCTACAACCCCAGGGAAGTCCAGTTTCTACATGTATGGGTACATAAGTTGTGATTCTGCAGCTGGGCCCTGGGAAAGCCTTTCCCCAAAGGCAGAACAAAAACTATGAGTTCCAGAAGGAGATCTGCCTGATGAGCACACACGTCTAGCATCACTCTCCCTCCCACTGGTCCTGCTGCACCCTGGGGTGCAAAAGCATCTCTGAGTCTGGATACTTAACATGAGCATCCAGACCTATCCTGCTCTAGTAATAAACCCCTGCCCAGGTGCTAATGGTGCCCAGGAAGCCCCACAGGCATCTGGGGGAAGATACAAGTCACACAGCCCTCCAGAGATCATGCTCCCAAGCCAGACTTCCATCCTGGGCCGCAAGAGCACACTTGCCTGCCTGCCCCTACCTACAACCCCAATCCTTCCTCAGCTTACCTCCTAAGCTTCCCTACACAGTAAGCCCACACCCAGCATGCATAGGACATCCAGGGCTCCAGGGTGGGGAGTGGCCCACTGAGTCACTGTCCCCTCACACACACCTCCTCAGTGGCTGAGGGCAGCCTGAGGTCTGGCTTGCAGGAGTAGGCCTCATTCCGGCGCTCTTCAATGCCTCTCTTCATTACCTTGAGCTCACTGGGGTGAGGTGTGGCCCTACGCTGCAGGCCCTGCATGTGGACAGGGATGAGGGACAGAGGCAGGGGTGGTGGTCAGGCAGGGGTGGTGGCAGAGGTGCACCTCCCAGGGTCCCCACCCCCCCATACCCGCTTCTCGGCAGCAGCCTCTTCCGTGTCCTCATCACCCTCAGGAGCCTCCAGGAACTGGATCACACTGACACGGTTCAGAGGTGCATCGCTCCAGGTCTCTGAGGGGCTGCCCTGCTGCCCGGAATCCTCTGTGGGAGGCAAGTATCAGGAAGGCCTGATTCCTTACCTCACTGGAGGCCACATTTACCCCACCAAGGCCACAGTCGCCAGCAACCTACCGAGGCTGGGCAGGGGCTGCTGTGGCAGCAGGTAGCAGGTGAGCACCTTCTCACCAGTCTGGGCATCATCCTCGGTCTGGAAGCGGAGCATGGGCTGTGCCTGGTTCTCAGCCAGCCACAGAGCCTTGAGGTTGAGATGGGTGAGTGCAAATGGCAGACTCCGCAGCCTGGGGAACAGGTAGACATAGTTATTCTCTCTTGGGATGCAGTCAGGTCTCCAGGGACCAGGCAAGCACTCACCGGTTCCCAGCCACATCAAGCACATGCAGCTCAGCTGTGTGGGCCAGCTCAGGGGGCAGTGTGGCCAGGCGATTGTCCCTCAAGGAAAGAACACTGAGTGCCACACAGCCTCCGATCTCAGGTGGCAGCACCTCAAGGTGATTCCGGTCCACGTTCAGATTGGTAAGCTTCGTCAGCCTTCCTAGAGACCGAGGCAGGGCCTGTCAGGAAGGAAAGAGGTCAGAGGGAGGAAGAGTCCCTTAGGGTTAGGAGAAGAAAGAGGATCACTCCTTGGGCAAGTAAAGTATGATTAAAAAAAACCGTGACTAACTCACTACAGTGCTGGGGACCAAGATCAGGGAGCTGAATGTGAGACCAGTCACACTCTATTTCTGTACCCTTCTTCACTTAAGAGTCACCAAACGACCTAATGGGCCACTCAAGACCTTCAATGACACCATGCGTGGCCATTTCTTAGAGGTATTTCTATTGCTGAATTCCTCTAGCTGTGTACTTCGGGTCTGATAGCCTTCATCTCTCTTCTCCCTCACTGCAATGTAGCATCTCATGTAGAGACACATCCTACAGACATCCAAAGGCAAAATTTTTTTTCCCCAGTCTGAAGAGGAGCATTACCATGGCCACACCCAACCCTGGCCCCACAGCCCTGTTCTTCCAGCTTTACCCAGGGCAGATGTACTTGAAAAGCAGCTTGTTTTCCACTCCCACCTCATTGCCTCCAAATTCAGATCTGTTCTTGTTCCTTCCTTCCCTCCAATCTTTCCCTAGTGTTACCTATTTTTTGCTTTTTGAGACAAGGTCTCGCTATGCAGTTCAGGCTGTCCTTGAGCTCACTTTGTAGCCCAAGCTGGTCTTGAACTCACAACAATCCTCCTGCTTCAGCCTCTCAAGTCCTGGAATTACAGGTGTGCACCACCATGCGTGGCTCCCTAGTGTTATTATCCCACTGACCAAGAAGAACAGCCTGAATTCCTTGCTCAACCTGCAGCTCCCTGCCCTGAACTGAAGACCTCTTCCTTGCCATATCTCATCCACCAGTGAGCTCCCCAACCTGAGCCAAGGGTATCCCTCCAGAGTAAGTTCCCCAGGGCCAAATCAGTAGTCTGTAACATGTGCTACCACCAGCAGACTCCATGCTCTGCTACATGCTGGCACCTTATTTTGCTGTGAATGCTCTGCAATCCCCACTTTTTTACCTTAAACTAACTCTGAAAACAATGCCTTAAAAGCTGAAATAGAGTCTGGCACCCCAGAGATGCCCTACCGTTAGCAAGTTCTCTGTAAGAATCAGTTCAGAGAGGTTCTCACAGTCCCCAATGGCCTCGGTCACCTCACACAACCGGTTCTGGTCCACTTTCAGGATAGACAACTGCTTCAGTTGACCTGGTACCAGGAAGACACAGCAACTGAGCTGCCAAGCCCAGGATACACTAGTGTCCAAACCACTCACACAACAGAAGTAGGAAAGACTCCCAGAGCCCAAGCTGATTCAGACCTACACTTGTTCCTCCCCACTTCCCAAGGTACTACCCATGTAAGTTGATGTTCTTTGGGAAAAATACCAAGCACCCATGGCTCTGGCCACCATCTTCCTTGCCATCCCCACACCCTCACTCTACTCAAACTGCCCAGCTCTTTAGGCTGTAAGGCAGCCTACTTGGGACCTAACCTAAGCCTCAGGTTAACCTCACCTCCTAAGAATGCCTCCAGTCTGGATAGTTTGGGCTCTCATCTAAGATAGTGCTTAGCACCTTGCCTGATACCACAGGGCTACCAATCCAATGTGTGAAGTCCCCAGGGCCCCCTGAATGCACTGACCAATGCCGTCAGGCAGCCGCTGCAACAAGTTCTGGGAAAGTAGCAGGTCTGTGAGCAGAACCAGCCCACCTAGCTCTACAGGCAGTTCTTCTAGTCGGTTCTCCGACACATCCAGGCACACCAGCCGCCGCAGGTTCCCAAGCTCCTGAGGGCAGGCAGAAGGTCAGAGAGCAACAGCCAGAGGTGGGAGCCTGGTCCCATCCTCACTCACCGGGGGCAACGCTGACAGCTGGTTCCGATCTAGCCACAGCTCCCGCAGGTTGGGCAGAGCTCCCAGAGTGTCAGGCTACAGGAGAGAGCAGGGACAGAAGAAAGCAGCATAACTGTGAAGAATCCCTGCTTTAGCCTGAAGAGGTGACTGCCTGTACCCTACATGCCCTTCCCCCAAAGGCGCCCATCGCACCAGCACTTCCAGATCATTGCCTCCCAGATCCAGCTGTTCCAGCTTGACCAGGAAAGACAGGGACCTACAGAAAAAACAGTTGGTTTTCGGCCACAGGGTCAGGGCCCTGTAAAGCTCCACCCAGAGGAGGTGGAGGTCCAAAGCACTCACGCAGGCAAAGACTTGAGCAGGTTCTCTCGGAGTTCCAAGGTTACCAGGTTGGCCAGGCTGAAAGACAGACCAGGGGCTGAGGCTGAGAAAGATAGGGGTGAGCTAAATTGTCCCCTAGACCCTTTCACCAAGCAGGTACTCACTTGCCCACATCCCCAGGCAGTGCCTGCAAAGACACGTCATTGAGGGCTAAGTGGGCCAGGCTGCGCAGCTGTGTGAAGCCATCAGGAAGCCTGGGGGAAGAAGCAGATGACTGCAGATGCCAAAAGCAGGTGGGCAGGGCTATGGGTGATCCCCCATGGAGAGCTGCCACCCACCTGGACAGGGGGTTCCCACTGAAATCCGCGATCTCCAGAGCTTTACAGAACTTGATACTCTCAGGTATCTCAGGAATATCTGTGGGGGAAGGTCACCATGGAAAGATGCCCAGAGCCTCTAGGAGCTCCTAGGTGACCCCAGACAACCCCCTGCCTGCCCACCATTCCGGGATACATCCAGCTCCACCAGTTGCATGAAGTTGGCCACTTCAGGTGGTAAACGCTGGATCTCGTTGTCACTGAGGCCCAGCTTTCGAAGGTTCAGTAGCCGAAAGAAGGGCTGTGGGCAAGAGATGAGGTTACAGGAGACTAGATTGTACAGTGAGACTCTGATGGCAAAGAAAAGCTTCTAGACACACAGGGTCCAGAGGTCTAGCCACAGTGCCCCCATTTGCTGTGAGGAGAGCAAGGAAATTCTTGGCACACCAAACCACCACCACATTCAACCCCTCACTCCTGTTTCTGATTGGATACAGCTCCCACCATATGTCACCTTCAGGACTCCAACTGCTACCTCAATTACTTCTCCTACTACACAGATGAACTCTTCAGGGGCCCACATTGGTTTTTGCTACCCTAGCAATGAGCAGCAAGCACTAACAATAACAATAACATCGAAGTAACCGTAACAAGAGCAGAAAAGTACCACAGACATGTAGACCTACCTAAGGGCTACAGGTACAGGGTACACATATGGGTTCTGCAGATGACCACAAGACAGAGGTGTTGTAGATAGGCTCAGAACTGAGTCACAGCCTCTACCGTACCCAACCCAGAAATATAAGGTCACTCAGCCCCGTTCCTGAAGAGGAAATGTAACACGGTCTGCTTCCTTTGGCCTCCTTTAGGGAGTGCACTTAAAAACTAACTGACCGGAAAGAACACAAGCAATCAGAAGTGGCACCTCCACAGAGAACAGCAGAAATTAGGTGCTCAGCAGCACCTTAGGAAGACAGCCCAGCACACCGGATGGAAAGGAGCCAGTCCTGACCCCCACCTCTGGAGCAGCCCAGCAAGCCGTATTCATAACCACAGCAGATCCACCACTGTCCCATCCACCTAGCGAGCCCCAAATGGTTGTCACTCTTCGGTTGCTTTTATAGACTGTCTGCCCGATCCCCGGAAAGTACGCGATGACCGCTGCCACCTGGTGCCTGCATGAGGTGAGGCTGGCTGGGGCGGGTCTCTGGCCAGAGCGAACCAGCAGGGCCGGGTGGAGGCTCAGTATCCCGCAGGGACAGACCTCGATGAAAGGCCAGGAGCGGGACCTGGGGCGGCAGGTGCGGCAGCCGCTCACCTTGGGCAGCTCGCGCAGCTGGTTGGCGTCGAGCAGTAGTTCCTCCAAGCTGCGGCTGTAGCGGTAGATCTCTTCGGGCACGGCCTGCAGCGAGCAGTGCCGCTTGTCCACCGACTCCACGTGCCGGTTGCAGCGCCACAGTGGGATGCACTTGAGCATGGTGCGGGCGAGAGGCGCTTTGGATCCGGCGGCGCGCGGCAGGCTCGGGCCGGGGGGCGGGGCGCAGCCCGCATGAGCGCCGGGCGGGGCGGACGCGCGGGGCGGGCCGCCGGGTCGGGACGGGCCGCCGGGTCGGGACGGGCCGCCGCCGGGGTCGATGCTGGGCCCGGCCTGCGCCCCTAACGCGCGGCGCGCTCCGACTATGCTCCTGGTGGAGGCGCGGACAGCAGCGCTCAGGCGGTAGAGGTGCGGCGGCGGCGGTTCCGCATCCCTCCCACCCGTTCAACTCGCCGCCCTTCTGTCCACAGAGCCGCAGCCGGAACCACCACCGCTGCCCGAGACCGCCCGCGACAACCACCCCGCCGCGTAGACCGCCGGGAAGCCGAGGCTCGTTCTCACCCCCATCAAAACTCCAGCACCCATAAGCCCTCGCGGCAGGACACCTACGAAGACCCGTAGCAGCTGTGCGCAAAGCTTACTGGGACCCCCCCTAGCCCCGCCCAAGAGCAGAGCATTATGGGGGAATCAAGGATACCAGGCTCCACCTGCAGATGTCTCCAGCGTCTACAGCTCCGGGGAGGCTCACATCAGCCTCTGATGGTGGCAAGCGCCTGGACCCAGGACTCAGACCCCACTTTTAGGGCCCTGCCCCTCCCCAACTCCCATACCCTAGGGCTCCTCCCAATGGCCCCCAGGCAGCTCAAGACGGGACCACTACTGCCTCATCTCAGCAGTTATGTTTTATATACACACACCCACCCATCCAGACACACATCCAGGACCAAGGTCGGACAGAGGCATGTTCAGGGCCAGCAGCATCTGCACCTTTATGCACACTACAGGGCTGAGCTGGGCAGAGTGCCTGGTCCCAGGTACATCACTGGATCACTATAAAACCCAAAGGAAACGCAGAGCAAGTCCAAGAAACAGGGCCAAAGTCACGCCGAGAGGTCGCTGTTATCAAAACGCTCTTGGTCATACACTTCAGCCACCACCTTGCGGCCAGCAAACCAGCGCCCATTTAGGGCCTGGATGGCCTTGTGAGTCTCTGAGGCCATGGAAAACTCTACAAAGATCTTGACAATGATTTCTGCATCCTCCTCCTCGCCCTGCTTTTCCTGGTAGATGATGACACGGTTGACAGCACCAAACTTGCCACATTCTTCTGTCACCTCCCCCTCCAGATCGTCATCGATGTCTTTGGGATCCACCATGTTACGGAGAACCATCACTGTGGACTGTGCGGGAAGGGAGAGCAAAGAGTTGTGGACCACCTTGACTACCCCTGCTCCACCCCCCACCAGGTTCTGGCTGCCCACCTCCTGCTTTCGCAGTAGCTTCTGCATGACCATGTGGCGTGCACTGCTGCCCGAGATGCTCATGTGCTCCTGCTCACTCAGCATCTCTGGCCGCTCTGATTCTGGAAACAGCTCCTCTTCTTCCTTCTCCTTCTTGGGCTCCAAAAGGCCCAGCGTTGGGGGGCTGGCTAGGATGGGGTTTACCACTCCCACAGAAGGGATGGTGACCGGAATGGGAGGACGGGCTGGGGTCACACCTGTAGCAAAACCAACCAGGTTGAGCAGTCATCCCACCCCATGACCTTGGGAAGGAGCAGGGATGGTCAGCCATGCGTAGTCTGCCCTGGGCTCAAAGGGTTAGGGCTGAGCAAGTGTGGCCCAGGAAGCAGCTGAAGGAGAAAGCCTGAAGATATAGGGATGGGGTAGGGGTAGAGCCTTGGCTCACTCAGACTTACCTGTGATGACTCCAGGGGCCTGAGCAGCCATGACAGCTTGAGGCAAAGCCCCCAGTGGCTGGGCCAGGGTCAGTGCTGGGGATACCAATCCAGGTGTGGCCAAAGTACCCAGCACTGCTGCTCCAGCCACTGCTTCCTGCAACCAAAAGGCCCACCATGATCAATTCCA
The DNA here is from genome assembly GCA_004027455.1 of Hydrochoerus hydrochaeris. NCBI lineage: Eukaryota > Metazoa > Chordata > Mammalia > Rodentia > Hydrochaeridae > Hydrochoerus > Hydrochoerus hydrochaeris. Next base: position 29,026 of record PVLA01003213.1, on the reverse strand, counting down.
GTCTGGCTACCTCTACCCAACACCACCTGAAAAGCCAGTCCCCAAAGCATCAGACCTATCTACCCACTGTCAAACCAAGTAACTGCACCAGCCCTCACCTGAGCTGTAATCTTGGCTGTGGCTGCAGCTGCAGCTACAGCAGCAGCAGGCGGGAGGCCTCCAGGTGTGGCAGGTGTCAGCAGGGGCATGGGGGGCGTGACAGCCTTGCCCACTCGCAAATACTGGCCACCCAGATCAAAGAGGTTCATGGAGGACACAGCATCCTGGGATGACTGAGCCTTCTCATACTCTGCAGGGCAGGAGCAGCAGTGAGAAGGGCAAGCTCCAGCATCAGGTGGCAACCCTCCCTTCCTCAATACCCCAAATTTACCAATGAAGCCATAGCCTTTGTGTTTGCCAGTGGTGGGGTCTCGAGCCAGTGTGCAAGACTTGATCTTGCCAAAGGCCTCAAAAACACTCTTGATGTCATCATCTGAGAGATCCTGGTGCACAGAGGCCACATATATACGGTTGAAGGCTCGTGCCTCCTCAGCCAGCTGGTCTATGATGGGCTGGGCCTGTCCTATGTTGCTGGGCCTGCCCACCTGGAGAAGCAAGGGGATGAAAAGCATCATCAGCCCACGTCTACCCTCTACATACTTCTGTGGAACTGTTTTGTGTCCTGTTGGGGGATGGGCACAGGATTCTATGTGTTCTCAGCTTAAAACCCAAGACCAACTCTTGCTCTCACCTTAATATTTCTGCCCCCCAGCATCACCGAGTTCATCTGCTCCAAAGCCAGTTGTGCAGCTTCTGGGACCTCATACTCCACAAAGGCAAAGCCCTAGACACAGGGTAGCCTCATTAGGCCAAGAGAGTGCTGGGAGGGTAAGCCCAGAGCAGCTGGAATGGACCCAGCCTGCTCACCTTGTGCTTCATGGTGACGGAGTCCCAGGACATGTCAATGCTCTTGATGGGGCCAAAGGGGGCAAAGGCCTGGCGAATGGTGTCTTCCCCTAGCTCATAGTAGATGGAGCCCACGTAGACCCGGCACATGATGGCCAGTGCCCGCTGCCGCTGAGCTGCCATCTGCAGCAGGACAGAGGAGAGAGAGCCACTGGCTTGTCAGAAAAGCAGGAGGCTCAGAAGCCCTCTCCCCTCCTGGTCCACCCACCCAGTTCTGCTGTGGGGAGGGCACCCCACAGCAGCAAAGTACAGGCTCAGCCCCTGCAGTCAGGGTACAGGGGTCAGCAGGACCCCACCCTGAGGAAGGAAGGCCAGGCCCGATGGCAGGACACAGACGCACCCCAGCCCACCCAGGCAGACTATGGCCAGCAAAGCTGACAGCTGGTCAGGAGGCAGGGCTGTGTGCCCTTCCCCCAACCCACCCCTCCAGTCTGGAGGCCAGGTACCCCAGGCTGGGCTGGGAGATCTTCTCACCATCCCAGCCAAGTATTGCAACAGAAGAGGGAAGGAAGAACCATCCAAGCTGAGGGACCCACTAACATGAAGGTCAGAAGAGCGGGTGGCAGAAGACAGGGCAGCCAATGCCCAGAAGAAACCCCTGGGGAGGAGTTCAGGAGCCCAGACCAGGGCTCCCTGGAGAGAATAAGGAACAGGTGCTCATGCAGGGCTAACTCAGGCAGGGGGTACTCTACACTCTCCCCATCTTGACATCCCCCACAAACAAGTGTCTGGAGCCTATAGCTATAGTTAAGATCTGGCTCAGGCAAGAGCCGCTGGCCTGTTCTCCATGTTAGGAGGCAGCAGAGAACCCAAAGGAGAAGTCTCAGGGCTCCCCGATGCTAGGAGCTGTCATGTCCAGCAGGCCCAAGTGCTGGCTGTGAGCTAGACTGCAGGACCTCCACATGTTCTCAGGAATGGGGCTCCCTCTCCTGCCACCTCACAGAAAACGTGCCAGATAGAAAGTTCTATAGCCATGTGTGGTGGGCTGCAGAAGACTATGGATCCCAGGGCTCTGTCCCTAACACAAACAAGGACTCCTCTCAACCTTACAAAGGTACCAATGGCAGAGATCAGTTTACTACTTTTTTTGTTAATACCAAGGGTTTGAACCCATGGCCTTTGGACTGAGCTGTATTAAAAATTTTTTGTTTTAATTTTGAGACAGGTCTGGCCAGGCCTTCAAGTTGGCCAGGCTGGGCTCAAACTTGTGGTTTTCCTGCCTTGGCCTCTGTCTCCCAGATTGATGGGATTAAAGTTGTATATGATCACACTCAGCACCAGTTTATATCAACAGGCCCGGTACAGGTCCAGCCCTCTGCCAGTGTGGCCTCAAAGGAAGATCCGTATCTCCTCCCAACACATGCCTCCCACAGTGGGGTCTATATTCCCTCACACTAGGAATTCTCTAAAAAATGGGGATGCTCCCTCCTCAAACCAAATAGTCCCCAGACCTCTATTTAGACCAAGAACCCCTGAAGGTGGAGCCAGTGAACTCCCCAGATATGAAGCCACGTCTGTCCCTTGGGCCAAAAGTACCCAAGAGAACATTATGTCTCCGTTTCAGGGCAGGGCTTCCCAACTACAGGTGAACAAAGAGCTTTCTCTCTGACATTTCCCACAGCACACGTCTTTTAGAATGCTGACAGCTCCTTTTCAAACACACCTCCCAGAGAGGACACTAGGTGTGCCTCCTTATAAGACATCCAGGGATGACCCCTCTGAGTAGAGGCACTTGTCCATCCCTCAGGATTTCCCCAGGACAGGGCCTGGCCTCCTCAGCCTGCCTGTGGGCAAGGGAGGAGCATATCCTTCCCAGATTTCTCTGCTCACTGTGGCCATAGTCATGGCCCTTGCCTCCTCCCTGGCCACATGGCCACTACCCTTTGCTGACAGCCGGGCCAGCAGCCCAAGTCTTTGCCCTTCCCTCTCTGCTTGCTTGGTCCCCAAACCCCACCCCACCCATCCATCCTCCCTCCAGGGTCTGATGGGGCCACAAGTTCAGACCCCTCTCTTCAGTGGCTGACCCCAACCCAAGAGACCAGGCAGCCTGGAGACTGACAGAGCAGGTAGCCCGCAGGTACACACCCTATGTAGGGTGGCAAGGGCGCAGTTGAGCCTGGCATTGGCAGCTGCCCTCCCTGGCTGGCTGCCACGGCTGCCCTCCGCAGTTACCTGGCCGTTAGTTTTAAGGTGGGCCCTCAGAGCAGGTGGAGGCCTCCCCAGGGGCGGTCCCGGGGTGGGTGCCCACACCATTGGCCCCGCCATGCCTGACGCTCTGCTGCGCTCGTCCAAAGCTGGCGGGCAGGGCCAGCCAGGGGAGCGAGGTCCCCAGCAGTGGGCTGCACTGCCCCCCTCTAGCCCTGACTAAGGACATGAGCCCCAGAAGAAGTGAGCATTTCTATTGACCGATTGCAAAGGTGAGAGAGGATCTCCAAAGCCCATTGTCACTGCTGCCATCTGAAAGACAGTAAAGACAGAGTTCAGTCTGTTGGAGCCGAGCAGTCTCCCGCTCTCGTCAACACCTCACGCAGACAGCGGCAAGGCCCGGAGTCCCCGCCCTGCCTTCCCACACTGCGGCCGAGTGTTGGCTGCTGGCACCTGCCTAGGGGGGCCTCAGAGCCCCAGGTGCCTATCCTGCAGCCTTTGCAGCAGGGCTGGCCAGGGCACAAGGAAGGGCGGGACGAATGGAGAACAGTGAGCAACCAGGACGACTCCTGGCAACATGAATGTCTAGGGGCTGGGCCAGGGCAAGGGGCTCAAGGCCCAGGAACCTGTTGGCTTCACACAGGCCTCTCCCCACAAAGATGTCCAAGCCTCTGGCCTAGAGTAGGGCCCAGCAGAAGCACCCCCAGACTGTTCCCTTCATTCTAGGCCCCAGCCCACATGGTCTGGACTTACAGCAGGGTGGAAGGTTGACCATGGGGACAGAGAGAAACATACCCTACATGCTGCCACCACAGCTGTGCACAGCCTGGGGGACAAGGGCATGGGGGAGACCCAGAGGCAATAGTGGAAACATCAAGAAGGGTAATGGGCAGAGTTACAGAGAAGCAATGGGAAAGGGGATGGAGAAGGGGCCACAGCAAGTAACAAGCAGGAAAGGCTGGGCCGCTCCTGTCTCAGGGAGGACCCGGGGGTCCTGAGAATGAGTCTTTGAGAGTCTTGAGAGTCATAACACCTTCTGGGGGTGGCCACAGGCACAGAAGGAGGAAGAGAAGGAAAAGGAGGAGATGGTGGAAGTGGGGAGGGGCAGTGGAGGATTTCCGGCCCAGGCTGGGTGGGACATCCTCCAGCAGAACCAGCCACTGAGGTGGTGGTGGTGGTGGCAGCAGTGGGAAGGAGGCAGGACTCACCTGCAGGTTAGTAAGTTGCTGCTGCTGGTGCGCGATGGTCTGCTTCACTAGCACACTCTTGATGCTCTGCTCCATGGCATATTTCTTGGCCTGCAAAAAACAGCAGTGAGGAGCACTGGAGGGCCAGTCTGTAGGGAGATGGCCTGCCCCCACTGATCCTAGCTCAGTAGCCATACCCACAGTACCCAGGAGTCATGTTCTCACCTTCTGGAGGGCCTCCTGCTGTTCAGGCGTCAGAGGAGGCAGTCCCAGCTTGGCAGCTGTGCTCTGCCCATTCTCCATCTTGATGGAATCTGTGCCCTGGTGAAAAGAGAACAGGGACATTGTTCAGCAGCAACCTCAAAGTCTCTTGCACATGGCCCCAGCAATGCTATACCCATCTCCCTAGTCTCTTCTCAGGGAGGAACAGGTCCCAGATAGACTATTTCCCACCTGGCTTGGATGCATGCCTGCTCTTTCCATATTAGTGTCCTCATTCAAAGCCTGACTCCCTGGAGGCCATGGCTGGGACACAGACTGAGGAAGGAACACACCTGGGGGGCCTAGGCCAGCTTGGGGCAGTTGTGGAACCCAGGCCACAACAGCCTCCTCAGAAGCCAAGACAGAGAACAGGTGACAGGAATCTAGACCCTTATTGCCAGCCTGACTCCACAATCTACTCCATCCCATGCTGCCTGGTGTTGGGGTGGGACAGGACAACCAGCCTCAGATGTGCTGCACAAAGTACAGTCAGGCAGGGCTTGCTGGACATATGGCAGTTCTTACTCCTAGGCCACCTTGTATCTTAACCACTGGCTTCCTCACAGCCTCTGCTATGGACAGAGACATGGCTTCTTCTAGAGTTCAGAGGCTACCCATGGATCAAGTATCGTTACAGGACCTCCCTTTCAACAGTGTCCATCCTTCATCTCTGCATATACTGTGCAAACCTCCCAATGTGCCTGCATGCTCACCCAGGCAACATGAGCCATCCAGAGGTCTCCAGCTGATCTCTATGAAACTATACAGGTTGTGACCAGCTCCCTAGGGAAGCCAAGAGCAGAGCAGCCCTATAATGCCTTCAGATCAGGGGATACCCGGGCAGAGTAGGCTCACCATAGTGGCTACAGTCCAATGGAAGCCACCAGAATTATGTTTGCATTCTTTATGTCAAAGCTGTTTCCAAACATTTTGCAAGACAAACAAAACCATGTAAGCAGGAAAAAAAATGCAGCATGAGAGCCAGCAGAGACCACCTGCCTACTAGCTCTAAAGATCACCAGGAACCCTTCTAGGCTTCCAGACACGGCTTTATAAGAGATGGTAGAGGAGAAAGGAAGGGCCCTAACACAGGAGTGACAAGCAAGGACAGAGATACAGAGATACTTCCTCTAGGCTGAGGAAGTAGGCAGTGGTCAGTTGATTCAAACCCCAAGAACCCCATCCTGTCACCCAAGTGCTGGGTTTCTAGCCCACGGTCAGAAGGCATGAAGTCTAAAAGGTCCCTCCCTGGCAACAGTCTGGCTCACACTAAGCCTATCTATCCTTCCAGCTGGCTTTAAGCCCTACCCTCCTTAGGAGGAGGGGGCCAGAGACCAAGATGGGGATGCTGGTGCAGGCTGTCACCATGGAAATCAATGCCAGTACCCTGCAACCCCCTTGAAACCGTTCAATCTCCTCTTTGTCTTAGTAAACAAAAGGCCCTTCTCCCACCAACCAATGGCTGCTGGACAGCCAGTCAGGGCCGGGAGCCTCAGCCCCCACAGCTTCTCAGGATCCAAGCTGTACACTATGTTCCTGTCCACTACTCCCACCCCCCAAAGGGTGCCTGGGGCCAAGAGAAGGGTCTAGTCCCAAAAGGGTGCCAGCCCATCTTGTGGAGGCCAGCCAGGACCCTCTGGAGGCGGGCACTGCAGTGGAGAAGCACAAAGAACCCATCACCCAGTGACAAGAGCCCAGCTCCTCTTCCTAGAGCTCATTCTCATGGGCTGTCACTAGAGAAAAAGACCTATCCACACCTACTCTAGAGCTACGGCACAGAAAAGGTGGAGGCCCGAGTTCCCGTAACACTTGTGCTTTAGCCTGTACGTTGTTTTGTTCTATTATTTAAATTAAAAGAAAATTAACATGGAAATCTGCATTTCTGGGTCTAAAAAAAATGCTGCTCATTCTAGAACAGCAGGCCCCATCTATTCTGATATCAAAAGCAAGTATGACCAAGGTCAGCCCCCAGTACCTCCAACTGGTCAGTCTATTGCCAAGCACTGCCCAGGGCCTGGGACAGGAAGAGTTCACAGGAGAGAGGCCAGGACAGAAGCAGAATGGGGAGGGAGCAGGAGAGGCACAGGGCTAAGCCTCAGGTCCTGTGAGGCACTGTCAGCCCAGAAGACAGAGAAGGGTCTCTGCGGTCCTCTCCACCTGCCCTGGCCAGGCCTCTATGGCAGGCAGGCGGGCAGGCAGGCAGACAGTTAGGCCTGAGGGAGAGGATGTTTAAGGTCAGTACCTGTGGAGGTTTCCATTTGTCTCCCGCTGCCACCACTGCCGCCGCTGCTGCCGCTGCCGCCGCTGCCGGCTCGGACCCCCCTCCTTGCTGGCCATTGACTTGCTGCAGGCAGGAAGGAGATGTTGTAACCAACAGTCACATGGATGTCATCACTCAAGACCCTCTCTCTTCTTTCCAAGTTAAGTAAGGGCTGAGCTCCACAATCAAGGGAGGCCAGGTATAGGTACAAGAAGGACCTAGCTCCAGCATGGCTCCTGAATATTCCCAGCCTACCGCCACCTTATATTGCCTGCTCCTCAAATCCACCAAGATATTGGCAGCTGTCCTGGTCTCTGCCAAAAAGCACAGTGGCATTTGGGCCTGGCAGGAAGTCCCTGGGAATGGACAGCATAGAGTAGGCAGTGGTCCTGCTTCAACCAAGGAAAACCACCTTCTCCTGCTAATAGATTAAACCAGCCTGGATGACTAGGAGGCCAGGTGGCTATCGCCTGGAACTCCTCCTAAGGCAGCAAGGGTACCTTGCCAGCACCCTGCACACATCTGGGGCCAGCCCTTAGCTCAGCATTAGTCCTGGTTCTTCCACAGGCACTGGTCAAATCCGGGCCTCCCTCCCCTGACAACCAAGCTGTTCAGGGCTTTCTGACTCCTGGGAAGGAAAGCCTGGTCCTCTGTACCAGACAGGACCTACACTAAGAAGATGCAGAGAACAGCTGGCAGAGCCAGCTTCCAGAATGCAGGTCCTGCCATGTCCTATTAGGGTGACAAGGGCAAAGTCAGGTCTCAGGCAGGAGGTAGACAATGTCATGGGGGTAGGAATATTTGACAGAAGGATCCTGAGACCTATTCTACCTTCTCAGAGACTATACAGCAGTAACAGGGCAGAATATGCACACTCTTCCAGCTCAGGAATAAGATTCACAACACCTAAGAACGTAAGGGAAGGCCGTGCCCATACCTGGAGCCACATGGACAATCCCAGAGAAGGGCTGATTTGGCCAGTACATCTCTCTCAGGTTTCAGCCCTTTAGAGGAAGCAGAGTAGCATAGCCCCGCACGCTGAAAATGAAGCCAGTGGGCCAGTGGCTGGTTTTGCCTGGAGCCGCTTCAAATGCAAATGCTTCCTGCACCGGTAAGTTCTTGCCCAGCTCAGCCCCACTACTGCTTGGATACCCAGAAACCCAAAGGAAAGGGGAGCTTTCTGTCAGCTCCATCTGCAGAGCAAAGGCTGCTTCTCAATACTCATAGGAAGACAGCCCTAAGAACCTATAGACAGAGTGAACCTAAGATACACAAGTAACTCCCTGCTTTCCCAAACTACTGCACTAGCCAACACAAGGACCAAGGCAGTGCTGAGCAAGACATAGCTCAGATGGGACTTCCTGGGAAACCCAGTACACTAATAAGATACTATGCAAGCCATTCTTGGCACTCCACACATAGTAGGTAGAAGGGAGAACTCAGTCATACTGAACCTAGAATTCTGTTCTAAACAGTCACTAGGAGAGCTGGGAATGGAGGCACATACCTTAATCTCAGTGCTCAGGAGGCTAAGGCAGGAGAATCACCTGGAGTTTGAGGCCAGTCTGGGGCACTTATTGAGTTCAAGAACAGCCTGAACTGCATGGCAAGACCCCTATCTCAAAAAACAAAACAAAAAAAATCCCCCAAAAATACAGTCACCAGGAAGCCAGTCATGGTTGCATATGCCAGTTATCCCAGCACTTGGGAGATGGAGGAAGGAAGACTGCTGTGAGTTCCAGGCCTGCATGGGTTACATAAGCCAAGTTCATAGTGAAACCTTGCCTCAAAAACAGAACAAAAACAAAAGTTACTAGGAGAACCTGGAGAAAGCTGTCATTTATTGTCACTGCTAGTCACATGCTGTCATCTCTATGAAAATGTGAGGCTCTGTGGTCACAATGTTCCCTAGCACAAGGCAGCAGTGCAAAAGGTAGGAAGCCATCTTTGAGGGATGGAAATACCAGCTCTGCCTCTCAAAAGCCCAGAACAAACAGAGCTGTTTCCATTAGAAGACATTAAAAGTTAAATAACTTAGGACAAATAGCAAGGTCTCTTGGCCTTGGGTCCTTAGTCACAAGAGGGATGAACAGCCATCCAGAGGTGTGTGAAGATTTACTAAACCATCCTCCATGAAATACATTAGGAATACTGCACATGGAAAGCAAGCTATAAGTTCTAGCAGTGAGCACAGTTAACATCAACATCAGCAGGGCGTGGTGACACATGCCTGTAATCTCCCCACTTGTGGAGCTGAGGGAGAAGGAAAGCTGTGAGTTCAAGGGCAGCCTGAATTACAGACAGAGCAAGATCCTGTTTCAAAAAATCTAAACAAAAATAACCGTTAAATAAATAACATGAGCATCAGATCCCTAGAGTAGAGATCACTGTAGGATATTTCCATCTGTTCAGATCTGTTCACACTGCACAATGCTATGTAGCCAGGCTCTATGCTGAGGATTGCAGATACAGCAAAAACGAGGAAGAGAGAAGCACAACTCAGGAGCCTCAATCAACCGCTGGCAGACAAACAATGTACCAACTGACACCTAGGATGATTTCTGTAGCTAGAAATGCTACAAAAATAAAGGACTGGATGAGGAGTGACTATGAGGCATACTAAAATCTGGCAGCCAGGCAGGGCCTGTTTAAGAGGTGACATGATGGTTGACACCTTCAGAATAAAGTGATTGTTTCCATCAGAATGGGAGAAGGAAGCCAAGGATGGCCTTGAGTGGCTGCAGTCACAGAGAAGGAATGTCTGGAGCAATGAATCAAAGACACAACATAATGAAGACTGATTCCCTCCTGGGAAGGGAACTACTGCCCTTTCCCTGCAGCCACCAGGCAGAAGGGAAGTCCAAAGAAAAGGAGGCCCTTCCATATTTTCCTGGATATATCCCTATCCAACCTATGTCAGATAAGTTGAGTCACTATTTGTCTTCCCACGAGTTGAAGCACCATGACACCAACAACAGGGAACAGAATCTCACTAGCCCAATGGGAACAGTAGGGAGAAGAAAATCTTTCTAAAAAACCTTTCCATTCAAAAGATTGGGGGCCATCTTGCTTAGTGGTACAGTATACTTAGCACATGGGTTCAAACTTTACAAAAAAAAAAAAAAAGATTAAAAAAGGAATATATCACAGCTCTTAGAACCTCATGAAGCAAGCCTCGTTTTTTTTGTTTTGCTTTGTTTTTTTGGCAGTGTCTCACTATGTAGCTCAGGCTGACCTCTCTAACTCACTATGTAGCCCAGGCTGGCTTGGAACTCTCAATTCTCCAGCCTCAGCCTTCCATGTGCTGGGACCACGCCCAACTAAACTTGGGTCTTGAAAGTTAAATAACATGTACTAACCTTGAGAAGATATGCATGACAATGAACACCCCATTGAAAACTTCAGCTAATGGGGTGAGACCTACTGCCCAGGTTCATCTCAATAGTAACAACTGTTTGGCACCGCACAACAGTTGAGCCCCAGCTCACCGCTTTGTCCCCATGAGCTGTGGGGCATGCTCTGCAGACGCTTGGAAGATGAGGCACATTCACTTCTGTGCCTTTCCAAGTGTCCCGTTCTTGTCTGTGAGCCTCCCTCTCCTTCACCATCGACTGTCACCTGGGACAGTCACTAAATCTTTATCCCTCTGGCTCCCCACTCACAAAGACTGTTTGCTCCTGTGGCTTCAAGAAACAGCAGGGCAAAGTAAAAAAATCAGCCATAACATAAAGGTCACATGTGGGGCAGTCCGTTAAAAACTAGGAAATCTTATGTAAATATCCCTTTTCTCTGAGAAGAGGCTTCTGCCCCTGTGGAGCAGGTCCAAGCCTCAGCTCACACGCTGGCAATAGCAGCCCAAGGGCACTCCCTTGTCTCTATCTACGGGACTAACCTCCAGCCACCTGCTCAAATTGTCTTTTCAAATAGACCTTATCCCACTCTCTGGGTGTGGGCTGGGGGAGGAGTGAGCTGCAAACGGCTAGGTCCAGGTGAGTCCCAAGCTAAATGAGGAGGTAAATAGGTTGGGATGTTACGCATACGTGCCTTTAAATTCCTGGCTTACCTTGCCTCAAAAGTGAGCGCTAAGCAAAGAACAGGAGGGACTCCTTCCTCTGGGTGCCCACGCCACCCTTAGCACAGCTCCTTCAGGCGCCTAGCACAAGGCACACCAAAGAGGGAAGTGATCTCTGGTGCCCACCAGGCTCCCAACCAAGACAAGGACTGCCCCTAACTACTTCCCCACTGTTTCTCAAAATCATCCCACAGCGTTTGGCACAGGGCAAATGCCAGAGAGACGTATGATAGAGTACATCCTTACTCTACGTGGAATGACAGGGTTATGAGCTTCCCTGCAGAGTATCGGTGGAAAAAAATTACAGCGGCTGGAACTGAGCCAAGTCACCCGACTTCTCCAGGCTACAGAACCGCCTCTTTCCCTCCCACTAACTGGGGGTACACTGAGGAGCGGGGTAGCAGATGCCATCTTCCCTGGACGCCGCTAGCAGCAAAACAACGGGGCTCACCCTTAGCAACAGAGCCAGGCCAGCACCCGGCTAATCCTGCCGCCCGCCGGAAGCTGGAGTCCACGGGCCGGAAGCTGCGGTCGGGCCAAGACCGAACCGCCCCACCCCCGTCCTCTGGGGCATCTGCGGGGGGCTCCAGAAAACAGCCGCCCCCCGGGGGCCTTCTACAATCCAGCCCGGACGAAGACATGTTCCCACCAGCTGAAGGCAGGCCATAGGCGCTGGGGGTCACTTACAAGAGCTATGGTTGCCGTCGCCATCTTGCGTCCGTCGCAGTCGCTGAGCGCGCCACACGCTCCAGCGTCCTCTGTAGTCTCGCGCGATCAGGCAGCCAACAGAGCAACTCTCGCGATAAAACGCCCCCCCCATCAGAGACACGGAAGGGGAGAAACGCGCTTCCGGGGCGGGGCAAATAGAGTCCAGGATAGGGATTGGCGAACTACGGCTGGTATTTGGGAGGATCCGGGTTTGAGGACTAAGGTAGGGTAGAGTAGGGTAGTGGGAACATGCGTGCCCGAGGACCTATACCCGCGAGGCTTCCAGTGTTCTTCGGCTCGCACACTTGCGTCATCGCCCGCTGGGGCGAGTGCTGTATTTCTCTACTTTACAGACAGACTTAGGCGTATTTGCTCGCTGTTACCAAGGAGACGAGAAGAGCTGCCCTCTCAGGCTAAGGGGAGTCTGTGTAGGCTACTGAGACAGGTAACAAAGGCACCACATCAGGCCGCGCTTCAGATTTTAAGATGCATTTTTGGGGGAAAGTGTTATATTTATTGGGGGAGAGCTTCTGTGTAAGACAGACAGAAGGGGCCGGAAATGGTGACGCATGCCTGTAATCGCACTAACGTCTTTGCGTTGTAACCTCTATAAAGGTATGAGACCTCATTTAATTGGCAAAATGTTCACCTTCCTCGTTATTCATAAAATCTGAAGTGTCTTTTAGTACAGATGCTTTTTAGGTTAGGTGGCATTCAGTTGGTGGACCTGCAGCCTGAAGCAGCTCATGAGCCAGTCATCCTGTGCGAACATTATGCACCACCAGTCCATTTAGGCCTTGAGCTATATTTAAAAGCTCGGGGTGTCCATCCACATTGTGCAAAGAGCTGCTCCAACATTTGCCATAGGCTGTACCCACCCCAAGATCTCAACTCAGTTATCCACCTAGAAGGAACACCTCTGTAAGCTCAGGCATCTTCATTTCTTGAGGTAATGAAGTATCTTCCCAGGCTAGGCAGGTCTCTTTTCATCCTTGGAAAAGTTAATAAGTTTAATATAGATACATCTAATGAAATAGGCCAGAATATTTTCCTCCTCTCCTTCCTGAAACTCCTCCAAAATGACAGGAAAGATTTGCAAAGGCAAAGCCTATGAAGGCAGACAAGTAGATTGTCTTGGAGTTATAGAACTGGGCTGTAAAGCAGCTTAAGCCCATTGGGCTGTGGAGGTTAGTGTCTTAGGATCTTGTGGAAGTCTACTTGGAAAGCAGGACATGCCGACACCACTGGGACTAACAAGCACTGCCCCAGCAGCAGCTGGGATGTGAGTTCCAGAAGAGGACACTGAAGCTTTACTCCAGTTCAAAAGTGGAGCATTGAGCAAGAGTCCTTTCCTTTTCCCTGTCTCCACCAATCCTGTCCCCAGAGCCTGGCCTCCTACATGTTCTATCCAGGTTCTTCTGAGAGGAGTTTCCCTGCCTTAGCAGCTCCAGCTCTAAAGAAGACTGGCACCAAGTGTCTAGTAGAATGGTACAGCCAGACCCCAGACTCAACTAACCAATAAGCCCCAGTCACAAAGAACAGCCCGCTCTTAAGCACAGCTGGGCAGCTCAGAATCACCAGGTACAACAGGATGAGAAAACAAGCTTCAAAAGGAACTGAGGCAAAGAGAAAAAAAAATGCAGAGGAAAAAAGAGGTAAAATACAATCCTCAGATATTAGAGATTTTACATCCAAAAAACAAGAACAGCTACAAAGAAAGAACATTAATCGCGAGAGTCCAAAAGGAAAATTTGAGGAAAATGAACAATTCAGTAGGCTTGCAAAATAACATTGGAATCTTCTAGAATGCATAAAAATAAAACCATATGGGTAGAAAACAGAAACTGCAATAATCATACTGCTCAGTACTCTCCTTTGCTTAGGACCTACCTGGCCTATCAGAACCTCTGTAGTGGAGGGGATGGCTGAGCTAGGTGTTATCACCACCAGGGGCTGCCCCAGGATGCCCCTTGGTAGCAGTTCCCAAGTAGACAGTGATATGTAACACTACACTTAGATTCTTGGAGCCTGGCACCATCTGTGCTCATCACCCCAGAGTTCAGGGTTCTCGTCCTTGCAGCAACACTGCAGAGGGACTACCCTCAGTATAAGGAGTTGCAGGATCAAATGTGGTCATACCTCAGGGAACACAGATCAGCTTCAGAGCCTGGGCCCTTAATCACATGATTGTATCCCTCAAAATGTAAGTCCTACATTGCAAATTCAGAAAATAAGGGAAGCAATAAAAAAAAAAGAAAAACTGAAAATGTCTGTTTCTGGATAATGAATAAAAAAAGTCACTGAAAATTTCCACTGGAGCAAAGAAAAAATTGAGAAAGAATGAGAAAGAGCTCATAGGTAAAGGATCAGAATTCAGAGAGGAATGAGGGTTCTACAAGAAAATGGCATTGACACCCGTTTAATCCTGAGGGACAAATGATTTTCAAAGAAGTCAAGCTTTTTTTTTTTTATGATAGTGGTTCTGGAGAGTAAACTCAGGGTCTTTGCATTGAGCTACATCCCAAGCCCTATATTATTTGTTTTGAGACAGTGTTGCATTAAATCGCCCAAGTAGAACTCAAAATTGTGATCCTCTTGCCTCAGTCTCCCGAAGTGCTGAGATTATAGGCATGGAGCCCAGTTTCTTATACCTTGCTACCCTTTTAAGCATATGAAATTAGGATAAAGACATGGAGGCAAAGACTTTATAATCTCTCATGCTTCCTCTCTTAGGCTACTTGGAGGATGTTTCTTCTCACGTGGGGAGAGTGAAGAGAGAAAAAGCACAGATCCACAGACAAGACAGGGAATGTTACAGGACCTAGTGAAGGGTAATTCAGGCTGACAGCTGGGCTACAATCCAAGAGCAGGCAGCCTAGGGCATAGGGCCCACGTGGTGGGAGCTCCAGAAAAAGAAGAAACTGGTAAATTATGTCCTGACTTCTGTAAGTATTGAGAGGAGGTCCACATTTCTGGAAGGGAATCTAAGGATCCAAAGATGAATTAATAAACACACAGAAAACTTTAAAAAAAGAAAAAGATCAATTATTAACTCCATGGAAAATAAAACGTTGAATAAGAAATAAAATATATCCTAGGACATTATTATGGTTTGTGTCTAGATGTTCCCCCAAAGCCTCATTTGGTCAGTTTTTTCAGAGGTGGCTGAATATAGAGTGTATGTTTGATTTGTAGTGTAATGCTGGGATTAAGGGTGGGTGATTGCTGGGTTGGTTCACTGTTTGGATTGGCACCATCCTAATCCCAGCAGTCTGGATAAAAGGGCAGAAAGAGGCTTTTCTCTCTCCTCTCTTGTTGCTTTTGCTGTCTTCCACTGCCATGTAGCCCTTCTGCCCTATAGCACCCTGCTTTGGAGCCAGCCGATTATGGACATGAAATCTAAAAACTGTGAGCTAAAAAAACCTTTCCCCTTTAACTTTGGGTGTTGGGTATTTTGTCTCAGCGATGAGAGAAATAATAAAGACATCTTGTTCTCTGCTGAGACCTATGGTAATGAAGCTGAATCATACCCAAGCAGCTCTGCCAGCCATCACTCTGGTACTGTGTTAGGTCAGAGGGGAGGCAGATGATTTCTTCTCTGAGAGGAGAGATGGCAAATCTTTTAGAGCTCTCAATGATAATAGCCTGCTGTGGCACTTGTACCATAGGTCTGCCACCACTACCATAGAGGTTGCCACTTTGGGCACCTAATGTGGAAAAATCAATAAACTAAAAGCATGCTTGTAGTTTTGAGAAACATGGGATTCTAAATGCCAAAAAACAGCTGAGAGAGTTGAATCTCAGTTGGATTAAGCAGGAGACTGCATTTATTTGTTATTGCTCCCCCCCAAAACTTCTAATTTTTAAAATGATATGTATATAACTATGAAAAGAGAAAACAAAAAACTCAGCATAGGCATGATTAAATGCAGACTGTAGTACTGATGCTTTTAAGTTCCGTTTAATCACTGGTACAATCTGCTATGTATTTGCCACTCAACATGACCATGCACAATCAGACAGCTTAGCAGTAGGATTCCTCCTAGACTGTGTAAGTTATTTGAAATCCACCTTTTAGGTTGAAAGGTGTGATATTTTAGAAAACATTGGAAATAGTACTGTAATTTTTAGGATAACTTGAAATTCACTATAATTGTTCATTTATTTGATATGCCTCGGCAGTTTCATTTTGGTTTTTGGCTTTGGTTAGGGTGATATTCTAGGCAAAATCTTACTACCTTCAAGAGGTCCATTCTCTAACCACAGGAGCTAGTGAATGTTAGTTTACATGGCAGAATGTACTTTGCAGATGTGCTTAATCTTAACAGATTTTGAGGTGATCATCCTGAATTATCAAGGTGGACCCACCCTTATCACAGGAGTCCTTATGCAGAATTTTCCTGGCAGCTGATTTAAGACAAAGATTTAGCCAGGCGTGGTGGCTCATGCCTGTAATCCCAGCACTCGGGAGGCTGAGGCAGGAGGATTGTTGTAAGTTCGAGGCCAGCCTGGGCTACAAAGTGAGCTCAAGGCCAGCCAGAACTGCATAATGAGACCCTGTCTCAAAAAGACAAAAAAAAAAAAAAAAAAAAGATTTGGTCTGCTGCTGTTGTCCTTGAGGGTGAAGAGATTGCCAAGTAATGTGGGCAGCCTCTAGAAGCTGAGAATGGTCCTCAGTTGACAGCCAGTAAGAAAATGGGGATTTGGGGGACCGGGGATTTAGCTCAGCGGCATAAGTGCCTGCTTGTCAAGCACATGTTCATGAGTTCAATCCCTGGCACAAAAGAAAGTGGGGGAGGGTTTCTAGTACTGCAAGGCAGTGAATCAATGTGCCAGTAGCCCAAATGAGTAGAAAGTAGATTCTCCCCTAAAACCCCCAGAAAGAAATGAAGCCTGCCAACCCCTTGATTTTAATCCCATATCAGACCTCTGACCTATTATGACAAATTATAATTTATATTCTGAGTCACCAAATTTGTGATAAATTTTAGTGACAGTATACTAGAACTAGTGTAATAGCCTTCCTATTTTGACACTTGAAATGCTTAATCAGAAACCTGATGTATTACATTTCTATATACAATTTTAAATGATTAAGATTGTTAAATAGCCCAGGAACTAAGAGGCCAGGGCAGAGGATCTGGGGTGTGTGTGTGTATGTGTGTATCTGTGGGTAGAATCCACGGAATATTGAAATATCTAAGACTGAAAGAGTAGTTGAGTGGGGGAGATAGGGAGATAGGAATGCACAGCCTCAGGGCCCCAGAAGGAGCTGTCCCCATGATGGAGGTGTCTTGGATACCTGACCTCTGACCCCTCCTAGCCAAGGAACACTGGAGAAAAATAGCCCCTTTGAGGGGCTAAGGGAGAGGGCACAGCTCCTGATCTCAGAGCAAGTGGAAGGCCTGAGGGGGTGCTCCAGGGTGGTTCTGCCTAGGATCAGAGGCTTTGCCGACTATAGCCTCAATTCCAGGCCCTCTACCCTCTTTCTCTGACTGGGTCTGGCCCTCTTAGGTGCCCAGTGACAGCACAGACCAGCAAGACTCCATCACAGTTTGAGATCCAGTTTCCTGGCCTGATTGTGGTACCAACCAGGAATGGCTGCATTCCCTGACCACATGGAACCATTCCCCTGGCAGAGATTTGTTCAGGGTTAGCCCCTACCTTCCACCCCACCCAGGCTCCCTTGGCCCCTGATGGACCCCCCCACCACACCAGGGCCCCACGCTGCTGGAGAAGGTTGGGGTCCTCACTAGCAAGCTGGTGTTCATTAGCTCTCAGGCACACTGGTGAGGACAGCTCCAGCAGTCTGGACCTTCCCTACATGGCTTATCCTGAGCCAGCAGCACCTGGGCTGGGCCTCCAGAGTTGAGCAGGTCAGGACTGGATCCCTCGGTACTTGACGAAGGTGGTTTCCAAGAAGGCAGCCAGCTTTGCGCGGTCGTCCTACCGAGAGGAGGGAAGCATGATAGGATGAAGCAATATGATATATCCTGAGCCTAACCCCATTCCCCTTTGGCCATGCCCCCTGCCTACCTCATGTAGGAAGCCATAGTGCACAAGTTCAGCTGCAAGGTCTTGGGCGCTATCATCTGTAGTAGGACAAGGGACAAACTGTGAGGTTGCTGTATGCCTGGTGCCTGGGCCCAGCTACCCCCCCCACACCTACTTGGTAGCAGGTCATAGGTCAGTTGCCGGTGCAGTCGGTCCTCCAGTACCAGAAGCAGTGTGAGCTGGGGGGTGGGAGGACATGGTCATGTGCAGCCACAGTTGGCCCACCCAGCCTGCCCAGCCCAGCCCAGGACCCTGCTCACATGCCAGCGTGCCTTGTCTTCGCCCCTCTCCAGGTTGCACTGCATCTGGACTACCTGGGGTGGGGAGGCCAGGTTACCCCCAAGGACAGGAACTTGGCAGAGTGGCCCAGAAAAGATAGCAGAGATTAGAAATTAGAAAATTTTCCCAAGGTTAACCCAGAAAACACATCTCATTCCTAGCTGCCTGGTAAGTTAAGGAAAACTTCAATTAGTAGGCACTGGAGCCAGATACTGAAGGATGAATAGGAGACATCACAAGTGAAAAGAATGCCTTGAAAAGGAAGGAAGTGTGGGAAGCAGCGGGGAGAAGTCAGCAGGGATGATAGTGCAGAAGAGCAGAATGCCAACAGGACCAGTCCACAAGAGAGGGGAGTTTGGGTTGAAGACTCTCATGAGCTTTCTAGGTAGCCAGGAATCAGGTAGCTTTTTGAACATAGGCTGCACTGTAGGAGGAAGGAAGCCAGGACAAGTAGGGTCAGGCTGGGGGGGCTGGTACAACATCCAGGTAATAGAGGTGGCTTAGATCAGGGTAGTGCTATGGAACTCAGTGGATATGGGCATGAACAGTATAGGGACAGACAGAGGCTGACCAGGAGGCAGCATTGCAGGAGATTTGGGGAAACGTGGTTCCTGGGAGGTCTTACGGAACATCCTAGGACACAAGTGTCAGAGAATCAGCCAAGCAGGTAGATGGCATCAGAATGTTAGGGAGGATGAGATAGCCTGCGGAAGCCTATTTGGAATACAAAGAGATTTGGGTGGGCAGCAGAATGGGGGAAGGGTCTACAAGAGCAAGGAACCTTTGGGAAAAAGAGAGATCCTAGCATTGTTCTAAAGCCCTCCACTCCCCTAAAGGGCCTAGCCTAGGAGGGTGGGGAATGCAGGCCACCTGTTATCTGGACAGGTCTGACAGACAGCACAGCACTTGCCTTTCTGGTCTCCAAGTCAAAGGGTTCTGGCGTTGGGGTCTTGGCCTTCTGGGCCTCTTCAGGGGGTGGGGCCAACACACGGGGAAGCCCCAGGGGCCGAGCGGCAGCAAAATTCATCAGTGGGTAGATCCCATTTCTGAGAACACATTGAGTTGGAGTGGCTGGCAGGTCTGACAGTGCCTGTTCCTTGGTCTCATGCCAGCCAGCTCTTACCTGACATCTTCCAAAAATTTGTCCAGCTCCAAGAAGGAGACTTCTGAGTACCTGGTAGGGGGTGGGTGGTGTATGAGGGGTGGCCAACCAGGGGCTGGCCAGGGAACTTAGGAGAGGCTTCCGGGTGGCTACTGCTCACCGCCACTGCTTCATGGGCTGGTGGAGTCGGGGGATCTCTGCCAGGACTGCATGCAAGTCCATTGCCTTGGTCTTTTCTTCCACTACATTCTCAGGCATGAGGTCTGTGGGTCACAGGAGCACTCTGGTTCCCAGCCCAGCTGTAAGTCCTGCAGGGCCTCTTCCACACCCCAACCTCAAGGCCCCTGACCCATCCAGGCCTGCCTGCCCCTCACATTGGTGCTGGATGAAGCAGTGGGCTGCCAATAGCTTCAGTGAGTGCACCTCGAAGAGCACGCGGTGGAAGAGGAGGTTGTGGGCAGAAGGTCGGTGGGCAGGGTCCCGGGCCAGGCAAGAAAGGATGAACTCCTGGGTACACGGAAAGGAGAGGCTGTGGTGGACAGAGGCTCCCTGCTGTAGCCTCACAGTCTGAGGAGAGGAGGCCCCCTGAGGTCCTTAGACACTAGGGTTGCTGCAGGGATGCACATAGGGAAAGGCATGCCATTAGCAGCCAGGCCAGGACCTAACCTCATGAACTTGAGGGTAATCAGACCATGAGCTTATAACACCCTAGATTTATTTCCTTTGATCTTCAAGGAAATGTGGGGAGTGGGTGCTATTATCCCCCATTTACAGACAAAAGCCCTCCAAACCACAGCCTGCCCCCAACATGGAGGTGATCTTGATGAGCCCTTATGCTGTCTCACCCTGCCTCCCAGGCTTTTCATGCTCACCAAGCCCATTCTCCTCTCCCACATCCCCAGAGGTTGAACTGTTAAACTGCTGAACTCTGACCAGAGAGGCTGTGGATGCAGCTTCCATCCTGTATCTCCTTTGACTGCTGTGTGTTCACCATGCCCCACAAAAGCCTGGCAACTTAGAGGTAGGGATTCCGGTCAGGTAGACCTGAGTGCAAATGCTGGCTCCACTACTTACTCTAAAGCCTTGGAAAAGTCCTTAGTGTCTCTGAGCCTCATTTTCTTTATAAAATTGGTATAGTAATAAGAACCATATAGAGAATGTCTCTACCTTAAAATCTGTGACTCCTTTCCTGCCTGAGGCCCCACCTTAGCTCCTAGAGAAGTCTTCCTTGCCTGTGGGCCTTAGTACAGAGGCTGGTGCACTCCTCTGGTGTGCCGATCTAGCTACTCCTACTTAGAGCACCTCATAGTCCTACCTTGGGTACCCTCAGCCATCCCTAGAAGAATGCAGCAGTTGCTCACCCGCATGTTGGGGTCATTCAGTGAGTGCCTGGCTTGAGCAATGGCTTCTTCTGTGACTCGGGTGTCTCCATTAGCCTGAATCTCCAGCACAGCCATCTGGGGTCAGGGCCAGGTGGGATCCCAGAAGAGATAGCATAGGTGAGAAAGGATGGAGCCCCAACTGGAGGGGGCTAGAAGGTGGGGCCAGTACCTCCAGTGCACACATCCCAAAGGAGAAGATGTCCACTGCAGTACCATCTGCGACCTCTGAAAGGGGGAGAGCAAAGCAGGGTGGGTAGGACAGATGCAAGGGTAGGTCAGTCATTAGAGCTCCTCTTGGACTCACCGCCATACTCTGGTGGGAAGAAATGCAGGTTTCGCAGTTCCTGGCGCTCAGTACGAATGGGGCTCCTGAGATCATCCGGGAGCTCTACAGAAGAGCACAGCGCTAAGCAGCAGGCCTCTCCATGGTCCCCACCCCCAGAGGCTCCACGCACCATTGGAGAAGATGCGGTACCACACTGGGCCGGCCACCACAGAAAGAAAGAAAAAGCGGTGTCAAGCCCTGGGCTCCCAATAGGTCCTCTGCCCTCCCTGCCTAGCCCAGTCCCTTCCGGCAGCACCAGAACCGATCTTGATGAGGCCATTGTGCTGAATGAAGATGGTGTCACTGGTCAAGTTCCCATGGATGATGGGGGGGCTGCAGGCATGCAGAAAGCTGCAGGAAAAGGTAAGAGTCAGTGTTTGTGGGAGCAGTGGGTGCTACTGGGCGAGCACTTGTGCAGCTTAGTCCTCACCTGAGTGCAGACAGGATCTGCGTACACCAGCGCTTCCAGGCCTGGCAGTGAAGCAGACACATGACTCTCATTGGGAGGCTGGGCTTGCCGAGTTGGCCGTGGCCCACCATTGACTGGTCCAAGGCCACCCTGCCCCATCTCCCACCCCATCTGCACCCCCAGCCTCTCTCCATACCCGGGTGCTCATGGCCTTGTGGTTCTTCTTGGTCTTTTTCAGAAACTGCTTGAGGCTTCCCGATGACACGTACTCTGTGATGAAGATGACCTATGGGACGGGTCAGGCTCTGCCTGTAGGTGGGCATCCTTGCCTCCCTACCAGGCTGGCACACTTCCTTACCCCTACACCCATCCCCAGCTCACCCTCGCTTGGGCCTCGGAGGAGTCCAACCAGTACTTGTGCAGCTTAACAATGTTGGGGTGGTCCACTAACGCCAGCTGCTCAAACATAGTTTGGATCTTCTCCTGGGGAGGGGGTATAGTCATAGGGCAGTCGCAGGACTGGACAGGTTAGGAAGAGGTGGTGAGCCTTACCTCATGGGCTGCGAAGGCTTTCCTGTCACCAAAGTGCAGCTCATTCCACACTACTTCTACTCCTTCCTCTGTGTCCATGGCCAGAAAGGTGCTTTGGATCCCAGGCATATTCCCTTGGTTCACCTGGGAGTAGGAGGAATGTGTGCCTTGGTAAGTGCAAGGTAGAGGGTAGGGACTTGGTCCCACCCATACCCTTCCTGCTTGGAGGGACAGCTGGGGACCTCTAGGGTGCTGGCCCTGGGAGCCTAGGGGCGGTACCCAGAGGGGTTGGAGCAGGGCTACAGAGGGCTGGCGCAGATCCCAGGGCATGGGAGGTGGTTTTGGAAGGACATCGTCTTCGGGGAGTGGAGGTCTAAGGACCAGCCAGAATGCGGCCGCTTGAGAGGCCTCAGGTTGTCTCGACACCATGAACACCGCGGCTGCTTGAGCCTCCACCCCTCTGCAGCCCACCTGCTCGCGCCGCTTCTGCCAGCGGCCGCATGGGCTCTCTTCCAGGATGTCGCTCTCGTCCTCGCTTTCGTCCTCCCGTTCCCGCTCTCGGCTCCGTCTGGGCGCTGGCTCCGGGGCCGCCATGGTTCGGCGGGCCCAGGCTGCCGTCTGCCGTGCGCTCTGTCGCTCTGCGGCCACCCAGCCCAGAGCCCAGTCAAGCAGGCGCCGCCTCGAGCCCCCACCCGGCTTCGGCAACTGGGAGGAGCTGGCGCGCGGTGGGCGGACCTGGGGGCCCGGGGTGGAGCCGGCCCACCCCTCGCGAACGGCCTCTGCGGGCTCGGACCCGGTTGGAGCTCCGGGTGCCGACGGGCCCCGCCCCGCCCCGCCCCTCCTTGCCCCGCCCCAAGTGAGGTTCTGTTCCGACAGCTCTGGCCGGCTCTCGGCAGAGGCCCCGCCCACTCCCTGGGAGGCTTGATCCGCCCCCGGGTAGCGGCCTCGCTGGACGAAGCCCAAGAGTTCCAAGGAACTTCCCAGGCGCCTCCTGGCAGCGCCTGCTTTGGGCCCTTGGGCCAGCCTGGGCGGTGTCAGTCCAGACCTCTCCAGGCGTAAGGCGGCCTCTTCTTGGCTCTGCATCCCTACCCCGTTCCTGTCACACACAACCTGTGGCCCAGCCTGTGTTTGCTCTAGCTTGGCCCCCTAAAGGTTTAGAGAGGACCTGGGGCTAGGGCACCTGGGCACCTACCCAGGCAATGGCCTGCCAGCTTCAGCTGCAGAAAACTTCACAGGCTTAGAAGTAGGGCCAGCTCCTACTGTCATTTCCCCAAGGAACATAGAGAGGGCCATTGAAGGTGACCCATAAATACACCAGCTGGCTGGGAGGGGATAGACTTTAATTCATAACCACAAATCTCTTACTCAAAATTCTGTGTTTCCCTTTGTGAGCAAGGCCACCTTCTAGGAAAGCAAGTTTTTCTCTTTTCTCCCCCAGATGTGCTCCTGCCCTACTGTGGGTCCCCCTTTGCAGCAGTAAACACCAGGAGGCTGCCCTGACCACACCCTATGGAATTCCCATGAGAAACCCTTAACCCCACCACCCCACTATCTCCCCACAGCATCTCCCTTTTACACCTGCCCTTTCCTTTGCCACAGATTGGGTGCCTGTGGCACCTCAGACTTCATCCCCAAGGAAACTCCCTCTGCTGACCACATTGTTCTCCCAGCTTTTACCTACCACCAGGGGATCCTGCTCCAAACCATCTGGCCTGCCCTGGTCACCTCCCCCTAACTTTAGCTCAGTGAGTTTGGGCATTCACATTCTGCATCTTTCAGATACTGGGCCTGGAGCAGGGGCTGGGAGATACCCTTTGAGACATCAGGACATCCTTCATGGTTTGAGTGTGTTCACCTGGGACCTGAGACCACACGAGGCAGTCTGTGCTCATGATGTGATTGATGGTGGGACCTGGAGCCATGCAGTGTCATCTTGATCTCTGGAGGGGCTGTACACTGAGGTCAGACACTCATAACCAGCTATTGCCTATGTGGTAGAACCCAGTAAAATCCTGGACACCAAGGCTGGTGGCACCTGTGCACACTGTCACATCATTGCTGGAAGATGTGCACATTATTAAAAGGCTGAGAGAACTCCTGGACATTCACACCTGCCCTTGCCTGGTATTTCATGAATTTTCCAGATAAATGTAAAAGAAACATCTGCCTCCACACTGAAAAGGCACTGACAATCCAAAGAATGACTTGGTCAAGTCCAGCCTGGCAAGTAACTGAGTTTATTAGGGTTCACTTACAGATCAGTGGACAACCTGTGAGCTGTAATACAATACTATCCAATCATCAATCCTTCTTTATTAAACTACTGATTTTATAGGGCACTAATTAGAATGACACAGTTGGCTCTGACCATGATCTCACTTCTGCCCTCTCCAGTCAAGTCCAATGTTAGCATCCTGGCCCCAACTTATTCCTGTAGGGTCTTTGCCCTGGCTGTGCCCTCTGCCTGATATATTTTTCCTAGGTGTACTCCAAGTCCATTTCCTGCAGGTCTTGATTTAAATAGCACCTCTAGCTGTCTGCCCTGTCTCCTGCTCTAGCATCACAGCTAGGACTACACTTACCATTTACCACCTGATCAGGTCTGTTTTCTCCCCTCTTCTTTGCTCAGTAACCTGGCTGGTATTGAGCTCCAGGAAAGCAAGATGACTATTCTTCCTGGCTGACATCCAGCAGCCTGAGCAATTGTGTGGAGTGGCAGAGTTGAGCAGGGATATGGGGCAAGGTGGCATGGCTCAAGGAAGCCCCAGAGGTAACATCTGAACCAAATCTCTGTGAATTTCCTTTTCTTTCTCTGCCCTATAATCAGACACACCCCATGGTGAGTTGAACAGTGTTCCCCAGAAGACATGTTTTGTGTCCTAACTCCTGGTTCCTGGGAACATGGCCTTTTTGGGAAAAGGATCTAGGCAGATATAAATCAGTTTAGAATCCTGAGATTAGATCCTTCTGGGCTCAGGAAGGCCCTGCATCCAACATTTGAATTCTTTGTGAGGAAAACAGAGGGTGACTTGAGGCAAGAAACTAGGGGCACAGACATGCTAGGAGGAACAGAAACTGGAGAACTGCCTAGATTGTGAGAACCACCAGTGGTTCCAAGAGGGACATGCAGTGAATTCTTCCCCAAAGCCTTTGGAAAGAACTAGCCTTCCCCACACCTTGGTTGTAGACATCTGTCCTCAAGAACTTTGTGAGAGGAAATTTGTGCTGTTAGCTATTTCACTTATGGTACTTTGCTATGACAGTCCTCGTCTATTAAGTGTCTGATTGTGCCCTCCCAGAAAAGAACAATAGTGCATATCGTATGTTCATGGGTCGGAGCATAGCACTGTGCTTCCCAGCCGTTTAGCACTGATCTTGTTCCATGACCATTACTGTCAGCTCTCAGAGATGGCAGCTGAAGCACATCCTCAGCGACTTTTCTTGGCTGGTACTCCAGATCCCATTCTCTACTGCCCCTATCTCCATGCCTGTCCATCCCACATTCAGCCAGGCCCTTTTTTGACTATTACATGTTCTCTGGGGATACCCTCTCTCTGGGCATCTTTGACAGTCTGGGCAGTCGGTAGTTTTATTGTGGTACTTAATATCATCTACAGGTTTAATGCTTACCACTTTCTCTACTTCACTATGTGGACCTGCCCAGATTTCTTTGTTGTCCCCTTGGGGTTTTTCTAAGCCATGTGGGGTTTTGGGTGACCTGCTTTCTGAATTCCTGCCTATTTCTTTCCTTCTGGCAGGTAGAAGATCTCCTGGCTTTCAGAGCCAGGACTGGTGTCCTATATGCCAGGAGACTCTGGGTGGGAGAAAAACAAGTGGCCAGGGGAGCATCCTGAGGCCCTTTCTGCTGTCCACCCTGATGGCTTTGTCTCTTGATTTCACACCTGTTTGTAAGTTTCTCCAAGAAGTGCAGAATAGACTCAGAGAAATGCTTCAAAGATTATAACATAGCTGGTATAAGGGGCATTCCCCTCTGAGATGGGTGATGGGACTGTGGCTTCTGTCTTCACTCTAAGGAACCCAGTGTCATGTTGTGAGCTATTCTGGGGAAGCCACATAGCAAGAAATGGCTTGTTCTGGATCATAGCTGGCTACCACCTGACACCCTTGAAAATTTGAGAGTGGATGCAAGTGAGCATATTGTGTGTACTTCAAGTACTGATTGGAAATAAATGACCAATTCTTTCAAGAGAGATTTCAGAAGGCTAGCAATAAAGCTAACCAAGAATTATGTGAAATAGAAGCGCAGAGACAGCAAAGTCTAGGTAGATGCATAACTGATACCTATGGTAAGCTTCCTCACTCTAAAAGGCTGTCAGTGATAGAATCTTACCACATTCATCAAATCTCCTTAAAGAGCTATTTGATCATTACATTGTTATTTATCTTAAATTTTTGTTGGAAAGGTCAAATTTCAGTTTGTCAACAGAAGAAAAAAAATGAGTAATTATAAAGTTGTCTGCTGGACAAACATTTTAATGGACAAACATTATGTGTGTTACATTCCCCAGGAATGACTGTGACAATGCACCATCACGAAGTGTACAAACATTAAAACTTTAAGGCTTTATTATTTATATTTTTTAATTGTACTGATGATGAAACTCAAAGCATTCACACAGAGCTACATTACTAGCTTTTCTTATTTTCTTTGATTTTAAGACAGTTTTGCTAACTTTCCCAGGCTAGGCTTGAATTTGTGATCCTCTTGCCTTAGCCTCCCTAAGTGCTAGGGTTACAGGTTTGCACCACTATACCCAGTTTGTAAGATTGAATTTAGAGAAAAAAATATAACAATATAATAACTTGGGAAAAAAGATTTGGGCATTTCTTTTACTGAAATGACTGACAATAGATGCCAAAGGAAAATTTACTTATTTTTTGATAACTTAAAATGAATGAAACATTAAAAATTAACTTATATAATAATTGATATAATGTGATAGTTCTCTCACATTTTAAAAATAATCACTATATTAGTTTTTTAGACTATCATAACAAACACCACAGACTAAGTGTCTATCAGCAGCAAAAATCATTCTTTATGGATCTGGAAGTTAAAAATTTTAGATCAAGGTGTTGCAAGGCCGATTCTCTGGAGGCTTCTCCTTGGTGTGTAGATGCCTTCTTCCTATATCCTCACGTGGTGTGTATCTATCTCTTGGTCCCTTATAAGTGACCCCAGTCAGACTAGATCAGCACTCACCATAGTAATGTAATCACCTCTTTAAAGACCTGTATCCAAGTACAGTCACATATTCAGGTATTGAACTTAGGACTTCTATATTAAAATATTTGAGGAACAGAATCCAATTTAAACAGTTACTTATTGGAGTCAGGAATTGAACTCACAACCTTACGCTTGCCAGGCAGGTGCTATGCCACTGAGCTATATCCCCAGCCTTAACAATTACTTTAAAATTATGTTGTTGACTGTTAATGGAACTTTTTGTTCTTTCTAGTATAGAGCATTGAACCCAAGGCCTTGCAGAGAGTTACATTCCCAGACGGTTTTATTTATTTATTTTACTTTGGGACAGGATCTCCTTAAATTGCTCAGGCTGGGCTTGAATTTGTAATCCTCCTGCCTCAGCCTCCCAGAGTGCTGAAACTACAGGTGTGCACCATCAAGACCAACTTTAGAGGGTTATTATTTAGTTTCCAGATTCTTCATAGGTGTTTAGGCTTGAATCATGGACAGGATGACCATGCTGTTTCAATGTTGCTGTGTTCTGTGCCTCTTGCTTAATCTGTAGTTTCTGATAGTGCTCATCTGTGCAGTCAAACTTCTGGTGCACCTCAGTTTCTTTGATTATATGCTGGGTACTATATTATTTTATTTGCTGCTTTATTTGGACATGGGGTTTCACTGTGTTATCTCGTCTGTTCTTTAACTCCTAGCTTCAACTGATCTTTTTCCCTCAGCATCCCAATTAGCTGGAAGCACAGATGCTTGCCCCTGATCAGCTGGCCCTTCTCTGAGATGTAGTTATACATGAACTGAAGATGCCACATAGTACAACATTTCCCAGAGGACTTTGTTCGCTTGTGACATGGTGAATTGCCCATGTCCTGAAGCCGCTTTAGCCTGCACTAAGATCCTAGACTACCCTTGTGTATGCACATCAAGGTTGAGAGTAGTATTATCCTAGAATGTAGCCCTTAAAGTTTTTGTTGCTTTTTTTTCCAGTGGGATTGTGTTTGGAGATTCCGGTCTTTCATGAATCCATAGCCAGATAACTAAAAACCTTAGCTGGAAGGAAATAAGCTCAGGCAAACACATGAAAATCATTTTATAATGAAAAGAAATGCATTTATTGAAATTGGAACATAATTGATAAGGTGTATTGGTCACCTTTCTATTGCTGGGATAAAATACCTGACACATGTTAAATGAGGAAAAGGTCTATTTTTAACTTACACTGTTAGAGATTTCAGTTCATTTTGGCTGGCTCTAAGGTAGAAATATCATGGCAGAGGCAGGTTACAGGAAACCCTGGTGGGTTTCAGGAAGCAGGGAGCATGGATAAACTAAAGAAAAGCTAGGCCCCTCAAAGTCATGGATCCAGTGATATTTTCACTCCAATTAGGCCCCACATCCCAAAAGCTCATTCACTGATGAGAGTAGCATACTCACAATCAAAACCCCTTTAGGTGTCCCCACTTGAATCAAGACAAGAATAGTCTGGGTAACTTAACTTCAGCCTCACATACAGAGGGCCCCAGGATCAGGATATGTCCCACCACATTCCCCACGGGTGAACAAGAGAGGACTTAAGTGACTCAGTGAAAACAAAAAATCAGCAGAAGCAAACAAACAAAAACTAACCAACCAAACAAAGAAAACTCACGAAAAGAGTGAAAATTACAAACACAAAGAGTGGAGGTTGTAGAGCAAGTGCCACAGACGAAACAAATTTCAGGGGAAGACAAGAGTATTCCGAACAACTAGGCTATACAAAGACAAAGACACAAAAAAGGTAAGAGCCTTTAAAACCGGAAGAAAAAATAATTTCATAAAAATAAGATGAAAAATATTATGAAGGTACGAAAAAGACATACAGGAACAAATCAGCACAGAGCCTACAACAAAGGGAGGAACAAAAGCCCAGTATCAGGGTCTACAATGGTCCTCTCTAACAACTGCATGTAGGTGAGGTTCTCGTGCGTGTTGGGGTCGAAGAAGCCCTTGGTGTCGTCGCTGGGGTCCGCCAGGACGCGGTTCATGTCCTCGTCAAAGTAGCCGCGCTGGTAGGCCACGTCCACAGGCACGCGGTGGCTGTGCACCGGGTCGATGATGCCGCCCGTGGCGATCTGGGCCTCCAGCAGGCGGATGCCGTGGTCGTGC